>ML777724.1:2086397-2152796 GCA_009831015.1 Picea engelmannii
AACTCACTTAACTACACTTACAATTCTGTTACAATTCCAAATCACTCAGTTATGAATGAGATAATAGATTAATATTTATTGTCTAATTTAATTAAGGGAAAACTAAATTAGACACATGTTTCTTGTTGACTTTTCAACAAAGAATGGTAGACTCAATTAGTGAAGAATCACAAGAATGAAAGCTTGAAGATCTACAAACAACGAGAATAGACTAGAAAGGAAACTCAAGACTACTCAGACCAAGAGGGGGAATCAAGGCCTCCCTTTCCCCCATTGGATAAAAAAATGGATCAATTTGCGAGACCATGTCTCGAGAAGGAAAACATGATTGCACAGGTTCCTACTCAGAAACAATTGAAAATCGAGGATAAAGCGCCACATAATTAACCTGTGGTGGGGTAGAGTCTGCACGAACACTAGGAACACATAAAGGTGATGCCTGAACTATCGCTAAATTAGGATGGTTATTATCAGATGCTAGCTAGTCTATAGTGACAATGCTTCCATTATGAGGGAAATGCATCACCCGAAAGAGCGTAGACCCCACAATGTTCATAGCATATACATAATCATGCTCGAGAAGCATATTGAAATCTAACGGGCCTTACACCACCATAACATGAACAAGGAAAGTATTCCCACCTAACGAGATAGGAAACTGAGGAAGAACCCCCAAATATTCACTAGGACGTATGTCAAAATCCAATAGCTGATGCGAAACAGTCACAAGCTCGAGAGAACTCAAAGATTGACAAGCCGAGGAGGATAAAATACTTGCGGAGGCTCCTTCATCTACAATACATAGGTAACTGTTTTTTGAAATAACTTCAACCCTTATTTGAAAGGGTGTAGAAGAAGGAGGACGAGGCTCAACAAGGTCATTCCAATAAAAGGAAACCATCTTAGGGCTTGGAGGGGGTGTGCTCTAAGTGAGTGGAATGCCCCCTTGTTTTGAAAGTACTGAACTGGAAATGATAAAAACATAGTTGGTAGACACATCACTTCTGAAGAGGAGAGTCGGATTAGCCGAAGATTGCATTGGTGGGACCACTTTGGTAGACTCGACACTTTCCAAGAGAAGAGTGGGATCAACCAAAGATTGCATCGACATGACCACTTCTTCAACCACTGGCTTAATTAATTGCAAGACAACATGGTCTAAAGGCGCATCAACCCCCAAAAATGGAGTGGGATCGGTCGAAGATTGCATCGACACGACCAATTTCTCAACCACTGGCTAAATAGGTTGTGAGGAAACCTCAAAAGACTCAAAATCAGAATATTTTGCAGACAAGGACCACAATCTTCGTACCTTTGGAAGGCTAGAGAATAAATGAGTAAGGTGATCTCCCTTGCAAAGCTTACAAGGGAAATTAGGCTTATGCCCTATCCCTCTAGGTTTCTCAACAGAATCAATGCACCCAACATGACTAGAATTGTTTGGTTGCACATCTCCAACATGATTTGCAGAGGTTGGTGATGGGTTGATAACATGACTCACAAAGGCTACAGACCTATAGCCAATATGACTAGCAGTGACTAGAATTTTCCCCTAACATGACTTGCAGAGGATGGGTGCTTGCCCCCATCATGACTTTCATAGGTTGGGTGTTGGTCTTCAACATGATTTGCAGAGGTTGAAGACCTGTTGTCAGTATGACTAGTAGTGACTAGACTTTTTCCCCCAGCATGACTTGTAGAGGTTGGGTGTTGGTCTTCAACATGACTTGCAGAGGTCGACAACCTATCTCCAACATGACTAGCAGAGGCTGGTTGTTTTCCCCCAACATGACTTTCAAATTCTGGGTGTTGGTCTTCAACATTACCTGCAGAGGTTGACGACCTACCTCCAACATGACTTGCAAAGGTTGGTGATTTATTCTTCTTATTCTTCCTCTTTCGATTTCATTTAGACTTTCGGTTACTAGTAGTTGGACTTTCACCAGAGCAGGCAGAAGGAGGAGAAGAATAATTTGTTGACGAAGGAACATCACAATTATGCCCATGAAATAATGTGCTTAACTGAGAAGCATAAAGATCATTCGGGACATTTGGAATGGTACCCAACCAAACCAGTAGTCCCACATTCAACCCAGGAATGTACAAAGTGGCCATCAAAGGGACACCAACGTTTCCGAAGAAAGGAAAATAAAAAGAATCCCCTTGTGAAGGGGTTCTTTGTTGGTATCATCTATAACTTTTTCCATAAATATATTATGCATGGGTTCTCCCCTTGCGGGATCATTCAATTTCATAAAAGTCTCACACATTGACTCTAGCGAACCAGTGTTATAAAAAACAACACCTATAAAGAGGCAGCTCTGTGTTTCTAAGAGGAAGACTGAAAAGTCCTCATGACCGGCGAAGTGGGTAGTCTACCACCTTAGGTCAGATACCCAATGTAATGACTAACTAAATCACTATGGAAAACTAGGGAGCACAAAGCACACACTAAAATATTCCTAAAGATAAATCAAGTAGTCGACTAACTAGTGGGAAGGACAGTTACGCCAATCAATACTAGAGAAACTAACTGGTGTAAGTGCAACTCGAACATGGAAGCATCCTCCAAGTATACTCTAGGAAGTACGATCCAACGTCTTCCCTAGGTACCATGGTATACCCTCGTAGTCACATGTGTAATTTCGTAAAATATAGGCAATAAGTTGCCAGCTCGTAGTCAGTCACCAGGTGGGTATAGTCGACAATCAAGAAGATCATAATGAGCAAGATAACAAGTCTGAAGCCCTTCAAGGATGCCGAAAGCAATTTTTCCTAAGAGAACTGAGGATCTCGAACAGATTCAAGGTCCACGAAGCTCCATAGGCAAATGTGATCGGTATTGTTCTCGATAAAGACCCTCAATATACAATGCCCACTATGTTTAATTCGCATTTGGAGGGGTTATCTCCTCTTTCTTTCCTCACGCGACCTTGTGTTTATACCCTATGTTAGAGGGGGGTCTCAGCTAACTCTTACGATGATGGAATTTAGACACTCCCTATCTCAGACTCGGATGTTTTTTTTAAATGGCCTTGAAGAGTTTTCTCTTCACACCTAATTCAAGGCCCTAAAACCCTAAACTAGTTGGTGAACCCTACAAACATAAAGTCTAATATATTTTAAGTTAAGAGTTAATTTTAAGTCTTGATTTATTCAAAGGGTGCGGTCGTGCAATTGATGGTGTTATGAAGAGACGAACAAGGAAGATAACTTTAAAGTATTTGAATGAAAAAATATACTTCGAACTTAAATCAAAGATTGTAAAACTCTTTGTAAAAATCAACTTTTCTAAACGATGTTTCAAGATATTTTAATTAAAAGTTTCCTAAAAGCTGCCTTCATTTGACGAAGCAAAACTACTTGTATTTCAATAAATTAAAAAAACTTTTAAATGGAGACTCTCTTTATTCTGCAAACAACCTTGCCTACTTTACCAAATTAAATGCAATAAAATAAACTCTTTTTTTCTCGAACTGCTTTAACAAGAAAAAACTGAAGTAAATACGTTTTTTTTGTTTTTTCAAAGAAAGAAACAAGAACAAAGAGAAAACTAAAAACAAGATTGATAAAGACCCTAATCCAACTGCAGATTGCAGGGATTCAACCAGGAAACCAAAAGGATGATCTAAAAATTGACAATTCTCTCTAAACCTTTTAGGGTAAACAAAAGAAAACTAAGGAACAAGTTAACCGAAACTTCAACCTAAGTTATGGCCACAGACAAAGACTATGAATGGTTCAAGAAAGTCCTGAGAAGTCTAAACTTCTATCAGGAAAGAGACAAACTCTCTCTTTATTAAAAAAAAAACACTTTCAAGACACAGAGACGTTGGTTAATGCATCAACAACCTGGGTATGTATGTGTTCTTACCCAAAAGAGGTCGCATACACCTCTAATACTTTAAAAAAATAAAAAGACAAGGTAGACTAAAAGGGTAGGGAAATGTGGTATTCACCTTGCAAGTGACAAAAAACCCTTAAAAGACTCAGTAAACTTGATTGAAACTCAAAAGGAAAACAAGAATCCAATCAACAACCCAAAAAACCTCCCTAAAAAACCTAGAGAGACTCCTCAGTGGAGTCACCAATTCTTCTATCAAGAGAATCCCCCTATAACTATATCAGGGTTTAAAGTGTAGATAGATAAAATGACTCCCTAAAAGTCAATCTAGTTTCTACACTACCCCAAACATATCAAAATAGATGAACAAAAAGCAATGGAAGAGAAGATTAATAATTGTACCTTTTATCCAATGTTTGGTGATGATCTCCTCAAGCTATGTAGCTCCTAAGGCTGCAAGTCTCCTCCCAAAGTTGGCCTGCATCCAAAACTAGGCAAACAAGGCTACAAGAAATGATATTTCTATTCATAAATTAGGGTTAGATATCAATTGTTATGTATGAATCAAAGAAAAGACATAAAACATCATCATTTGGGACACGAAAAAGATATTCTTTTATTCATTAATAAAAAAATTTAACTTACAATCCTTGCAGGCCAATGCTCTGCGAACCTAGTCTGGGCTCCTCTTGACAATGCTCCAAGTGCACCTTCAATAATCCTTTTCTCACAATATATTGATCACCTCAAAGGGAAGGAAATGGATTGAATGGAAGAAAAGGGGCTGGAGTGGGAATGTTGAGGCAATAACTCATAAGAGGTTGCAAATGCTTGGGCAAGGAAAGGAAGGGAAACTGGGCAGAGTTTCACCGTTCTAATGCTTGGTTGTGGAATGATACCCCAAGACCTCCTTTTATATTAAAAAAGGATGGTTATTCGGTTGGGGGACGGACTATGTCAGGTGAATTGGTTGGGAAACCTCCAATAGCCAGTAAATTCCATCGAATTCCTTACAACTTTTTAATTTTTGCAACTTTTGGAGGTATACACGGGTTGTTTAGTGTGTAACAAGTGTATGTACGCGGGTTGTTTATCATGAAGCAAACGTATGTACGCGGGAAGTAGTGCATCAGGACGCATACATGCTCTAAAAATTGGTTTTTTAAATAGAGCTCCTCAACAGTGATTTGGCAAATTATGCAAGTAAGAAGGCCAATGCCATGTATGCATGAGTAGGGAATTTTAGGGCTATAATAGAGAGATCGTCCCACTGGGGCTTCAAATCTACATTTTCACTCCTCTCTTCCGAACTAGTATGGAGCCTTGTCTACACTCTATTTTATGATCACCAAGTCACTCGGCGATTGGCCCACCAAGCTCCCTGGGGCACTAGGACATCACACCCCTGGAAAATCAACATCTCCCTTTAACTCATTTTTTAGGGTATGCGATATACTACATGGAAACATTATTATCTTGACACATGTAACTAACATAATTGTTGACATCATCACATCCTCTGTCCCTATTCGGACACCATGTTGACTCAACACAAGTACATGTCCTGA
Organism: Picea engelmannii; assembly: GCA_009831015.1. Taxonomy (NCBI): domain Eukaryota; kingdom Viridiplantae; phylum Streptophyta; class Pinopsida; order Pinales; family Pinaceae; genus Picea; species Picea engelmannii. The sequence goes on from ML777724.1 coordinate 2,091,810, forward strand.
CATGTGGCATTGACGTGGCTTTTTTTGTGGAATTTATGTGTTTGTTGTCATTGCACTGATGTGGCATTGGCCACCATCCCACTGACCATAGGGTGCTTGGGATTTCAACACCTTATTTCACTTTGATTCGGTATGGAACCTTGTCGGTATGTGTTCTGACCACCAGGTCACTAGGCGATCAGTCCACCGAGCCCCCAGAACTTTAGCAACAAATTTTTAAATAATCATGTTGATAATATGGCATCTAATATATGGGCCCCACAACTTAAAATATAACACTTTGCACAGGGTTCCATAACTCACCCATTCTTATTCAAACTACTAAATATCACTTCTTCATTATAAATCCTTCGAAATCATTTTTCTTTCTGCATGTGGGATATATTAGTATTAGATCATAGTCTAGTTGATCACTTTAAGTAGTCTTATTTTCTTCTCACTATGACATCTATGGTTATGTAGTGCTTTCAATTCACTCAATTCGCCTCCTCGATCTCGTCCCTCTATTTCTCTTCAACAGGGTCATCTTGTCCAACGTCCAAACTTTCTACTCCTTCTCTGTAGCTTGAATTCATTTGGATTGATTGCTCATACGTAGTCCTCTTTCCTTCATTCAGACAAATCCCACATTGTCTCTTGTTGTTTATCAGTAAGTGTTCATAGAGACTCATCAACGTGCGAAGACATTCATAGTCTCCCCCTATCTTTGACATCAATGACAACATTATTTCCAACATGAACTTGTGCCAAGCTAGCGCCACGCTACTATGGGCCATTTGAAGTCCTAGAAAGAATGGAATTGGTGGCATACCATCTTTCTCTACCCCCTATTGTTAAAGCTCACAATGTGTTCCATGTATCCTTGCTTAAGAAGTATGTTCACGATTCTAATCATGTTTTTTATTGGACTGTGATATAGGTGGAAGTAGAGGGAGAATTCCATATCGAGCCTCAATGCATCTTGGACATGAGAGAGACAATTCTCCGGAGGTGATTCATCATGTAGGTTAAGGTGAAATGGAAGCACTTTGGAACATATGAGGCCACATGGGAACTGGAGGATTCCATGAGGATGGCATACCCATTTTTGTTCTCTATATAAAATTGTGTATACGTTGATGAACACTTCGAGGAAAATGTTCCATTTTAAGGGGGAGGGGAATGTAACACCTTGTTTTCCCCCAAATATGTAATTATGATTAGCAATTGATGATTGTAATTTATGAATAGTTTAATTGTGTTTCATATTTAATGAAAAATTCCAACAAGTTGACTGAAGGGGGAGCCTTGCAGTACTGGACATGACACCATAAGTGGGAATTGGTTAGGGGGAACTGGGATTTTCCTTGTTTACCCAATAAATACAACCTCCACCTGAGAAACTTTGATGACCTAATCTGTGTAAAGTACCATGCCTTTCTCCATTCACAAGAAAGTGAGTTAGTAAAAATTAGACTCGATAGTTGGGGTAGTTATGTCTTCCTTCATAAGTGTATGCAGAAAGGGTTGGTCGGTTAAGGTTGTCAATCAAAGGTACACCATGGAAATTCCCCTTTGATTTGGGAGCTTGACTCCTGAGGCTACCTCTAACAAAAGAAAGCTAAGGAACCTATGGGAAAGAATGGTATCCGAGAGGTAGATGCAAATGGAGGAGGGGAATATGCATGAGTATGAACCGAGCACAATAATGAGTAGAGAAGAACTGGGAAGTTCCTGTGATGAAAATAGGAATCTTACCTAGGGAACTTGTGGTCAATTTGGAATAGAGAGAGAATACCCAAACAAAGACTGGAGTAGAGAGGGTCATTAGTTGGTGCTTGTTGGAAGGAAACCACCACTAGTAAGGGGAGGGAGTCAAGGGACTGTATATCAGTGAAGGGACTCCCTTCTATAGAGGAAATCCAGTTGGGAAGGCACCTGGTAATATTTTGGTGGCCTTGGTCTTAGTGGGTAAAGGGGATTTCTATTGTCATAAAATAAGGAAGGATAGTATCCTTCACTATCAGACCCACAACCGAAAAACCGCCCATAAGAGTTCCCCCGATGGTATCATGGCTTGGCATGAGGGTGGCCTTCTATAGAAAGTACAAGTGAAGTAGAGCCTATGGTTGAGTGCAAAGGAATTCACCCTTAGTTAGTTGGCTAGTTGTATTTTGATCTAAAACAGATAAGTGTTCCCAAGTGTACCTTGTAAATATATGTTAATGGATGTTATTTCTTGCATTTTTTATTTTGAAAGAAATCCTGATATCAAGAATGAATGTTAAATCTAAAACTTGTTCATCTCTTGAGTCTATTTCCAAAATGATTGGTTATCTGTGGAAAACATGGATGAGAAACCTAACTAATGGGTCTTGTAACCCTATGTTTTCTTTGAGTCTTAAAATGGAAAGTTTGTAGGATGAGAAAATCATCACTTTGGGGGCTGCTGGGAGGAAACACCTAGGTGTCGAGGATGAAGGATGAAGGTTTGAAGATCCTTGAGTTAAGTTCCTTGCAGACAGTGAAGGGAAAGAGAAGAGTTCATCCACCTAGTAGCACCCTCTAAAATTAATTGAAATTTTCATCTTAGAACCTCGTAGAAACCTCGACCGTAGATCCAATGTTAAGAGTTGATCCCAACCATTCATCGAAGATCAGAGTGTCAAGGAAGGTTCTCCAAAAATGGGGTCGTTCAGAAGAACCCACAAGAGTTTCAAGGCTAAACCTTTTGATGAGAATAGTATGAGTCGATGAGAGTCATCAATTTTCTAAGGAGCCAGACCGAGAAGATCTAGAATGTGGATCCCTTCCTAGACCCATCCCGTGAATCTTGTCAGAGTGCAAAATTTGGAATAATTCATGAGGGTTGCGTGGAAGGTTTGTCCAATGGGAGAAACTTGAAGGAAAAAGTTTCGAGTGGATTGGAGTTGTTAATTTGTCATGAGGTCAGATCGATGATATAAGAGTAGTTGATCTTGTCATGGGACCAGTCAAAGAGGAATCCTATCAAAAGGTGGTTGAAATTGTTAAATGTCACATGGGATTGGGAACCCATTGGTATATGTATCATAGGTTCGGAGGACCAAATACTGTTGGATCGTTTGAAAAAAAACCTTTGTTAGAAGAAACTGATCGGAAGGGCAGTTGGGATAGAGGCATGAGCCTGAGCGAGTGCGTCTAACCAGTAAAGGTCACATACATTTATAGCCCAAAAAAATATGGACTATTGAATTGGTTAAGACATATCCATTGGATTTATCGAAGACGAGAAAGATAGTTACGGCCCAGTCATGTTGAGTATTCTAAGTGAACCTAGGCCATTTGATAGAGAAGTTGACAACGGTTAGATCTCTCGAAAGTAGGGAATTTGGAGGAATATATTTCGAAGGGAGTGAGTGTTGAGGTTGTGTGACATACATCCCAAACGTGGTTGTATGACCTGTTATCCATCATCGATATTCGATCCCAATCGGATGAGTGTCGTTGATCCTAGTGAGTCCCAATTTTCATTGAGGGTTTTTTGTTGAGGTTTTCCTTGGCTTCATACTTAACTTGTGCCATGTTTTCCTAGCACATCACCGCTACACAAGTACACATTCCTACCATGTCTGTTAGTACAAGTGATGTGAAGGGGTCCACGTTGGACAATTGACGTTGTATAAAGGAAAATCCCAAGGGACATTTAAGGGTCATATATTTCAACATGGAGCTCGATTTCGAGCATGGGGATATCCATTGGAAAGCTACGGAAGAGAATATTTCCATCCATGTTGTTAGATATAATAAAAAATTTAGGTTGGAGAGAAGAATATTTGACATCCCTAAGTGTGGTTTACGGGGTCGGGTGTGCTAAAAATTCCCAAACTGTTGAAAACAAATCCAGACCTTCGATTTGCTTCACATTCCAAACTACCACAAATGAATCCAAACCATTGATCTGCCTCACTTCCAAAACTACAGAGAATGAATCCATATTATCTATCTACTTCACTTTCCAAACCATTAAGAATAAATCAAGATCGTCGATCTGCTTCACTTCCCAAACTTCCAAAAACAAATCCATATTGTTGATCCATCAAACTTCGCCCAATTCTTTAACAACCATTAAAACATGAATTTCGACCGTCCATGTTGAATTTTAACTTTGAAAACAATGTATTAATGCCCTTGATCATCTTTAAAAGGGTTTTCAGACAAATTTCAAACTGAATTGTTTATGAATTTGGGGATTTCACTCTGGAGTTCATCATTTTCCCTGATCTGTCATAGATCCAAAATCTGTAACAATGAATTTTTTCAAATTCGCATTGGTTCTTGGTCCATATGGGTCCAGTGTTGAACCAAAAGCTTTGATACCAATATTTGACAATCCCCAACATATTTGAGGTCCATTACATGTGGAATTACATATAAATTAAAATCTTCTTGCTAACTAATTTCTTGTAGCTTACCAGCTATGAATTACACACATATTTAACTATTGTCTCTTACCATTAATTAATTGCATCTACAACATGCTAAAATCGACATGAATGCAGTTCAAATAAATCAACATTGCATCCTATAAATCCTTATTAAACACGGAGTGAATGCATAGCCACTAAGCTCATAAATATAACACATAAAATATATAAAACACTTATCTTTTAAATTAGTTGTTCAACCAGTTGCTTGGGACAAACGCTCCACCCAACCAAAGACTTGTTGTTCCAAATCTCAACAGAAAGTATCCCCAGATTCGGGGGTAGAAATCCACAAAAGAGGGTGGTCTCTTACTATCCACCCACAACTTAGAAAATTCCACAATCCATTGGTATTCTCCTACAACTATCTCGATTTTCCACCATCTTTTTCCCTCTCAACCCGCCCTACCCAAGGAATGTACCCCTCCACTTATCTTAGTCCATCGGGCATCCCATTTGTTTATTAGGGTCTATTTGGCACAGGTAACTAGGAATCTTACTACTGGGAAACTCAAGGAAGCTCACTGCTAGGAAAACTACTAGCAAAACAACAACAATCACTTGCTATTACAATGCAACTCACACATGAGTTCACTCTTTAGGCCCGAGAACTTCGCTCTTCAGTCTTCTTCTCCAAATATGCTTTAGAATTTTCCCTCCATAGTTGTTCCAACTCTAGTGCTCTTCTTCCCTGTTCTCTGCTTGTTGTTCATGCAAAACATGACTGTCTAATAACTTCCCTCTTTGCCATACGGATTTTCTCTCATTTGGAAAGATTGTTTGACTTACACTCTTCCCCAAACTGATTGTGCTTAGTTCCATGCTCCCAATAACTATGGGATGTGATTTCTCACACCCACCCTCTTACATGATTTCAATGATTGAGCTCTTCCACACTCAAACAAAAAACATAAGTTAAATACATAATCATAATAAAATTCAGGATTGTGCGTTTGGATTAATACCCATGAATAATCCCCCCCCTTGGAACCTTCTTAGACACTCCTAGACATCCCCCTCTCTTGTGGATTAATCAACCCCCATATCTTTCAATATCCTCAGCATCTGGCATCACATTTATTTATTAAAACTTAGAGATACATTTCGCATATGCATCGCTTGGCTACAACCATGCATTATATATACATTAAGCATTAATTAAACTGAGAATTATAGTAAGGACATTACAATATTGAAATTTTCTGAAGACTTTATCCAATTTTTTTTTATGTAAAATGTATTTTTAAGGAGAGAAATATATGGTGCCAATAAATTTGAATTGTTTTTAGGTATTGGAGGTTTTGGGTTGATTCGAAGATGACTCAAACCTTTTTTCCACATGGTGGGATTATGAGCCAAACAACAACTAAGATGAAAGTATGAGAAAAAATCATAACTTCAACGGAAAAGAAACCTAAATCCACTACAGAAAACTAATAAATCTATGTGTGATTAGTAAAAATACTTTTTATTTTTTAAAAAATAAATCTTATTTAATTTTAAATTTAAAATCATATTTTTAAATTAAAATATTAAGAAAACAACTTGAATTTAATTATCTTACTTTTCTTTTCTTTGATGTAGTTCATAAATATTACATAAAACTATAACAACTATTTTTTTAAATATAAAAATACTTCAGTGTATGGTGAGTGAACCGTGAAGAAAGATCGAGGAAATGTACAACTCAGAGAAGATTATATTAAAGATAGAATATACTAATCAGTGAAATCTTCAAAATTATGAAAGTATAATTCAAGTCTTGTTTCCCAAATCAATAACCATCATAAGAATTGACGCAGATCAACCAATACCATAGTCGGCTTGAGCTACTTATCTAATAATGCTAGATAATTAGTGAATGATTTTTAATTTTTTTTTATGGGTATGAATGGAATTTAGTTAGCCAAATCTAGGGTGGGTTTTACAGTACATATAGATTTAGAGGAGTTAAGGCATTTATAATATGCAATTATACGAATTTGATTTGGACATTTTAATGTAAAATTAAAATTTATTACATTTAAATTAAAAAATTAATTAATAAAACAGCACATTGAAAGAATTGGAAACCATAAGCAACCTATGACTAGACTTTAAATTTCTATATCTTGTAAGATGAAATATATGAAGGAAATAAGTCAAAGCTAAATTTTGTGAAATTTATTGCATTTTAATTAAAAAAATAATTAATAAAACCTTCTTATGCAACTCCTCCTCGCGTCATCAAAGTCTAATATGGCATGGAATCTAGGTAGGCACCACATAATATAAACACCCAATTGTTCATTTGTGTTATCAAACTACGCTAGTATGCATGGATCCATGTTGATCCACTGAGACATAAAAAAAATTGTTCGTTTGTGTTATCAAATTATGCTACTATGCATGAATCCAATTTGTGTTATCAAATTATGCTACTATGCATGATTCCATATTGATCTACTAAGACAAAAAAAAAAAAAATTGAGGTGCAATCCACTGACAAAGTGTTGTTATATACCAAGTAAAATTACATTGGACTTTTGTGATTAGCTTGTTTGTTACTTGTGGGACTAACTAAACTGTAATCTAAAAATATCTTAATTTTTAAAATTACTCAGAATTTTAATATAATTGAATTTTTTGAAATGTTTGGATTTTAATAATTTTACCAAACAAAATCTTTAAAATTCAATCACACTAATAAAATTTAACTATTTAACTATTTTTTAATTTTTTATATTTTATTTTTTATTTTTTATTAAAAAAATTATTAATATAATAAAATTTCATTATTTTAACTATTTTTTAATTTATTATATTTTATTTTTTATTAAAAAATTTATTAATATAATAAAATTTCATATGATAAGTTTTTCTACCTTTAAAAATAATCATTAAAAATTAAAATATTTTCTATAAAATACTAAAAATTAAAATAGTTTCAATTAAATATTTCCACTACTCAATCATTATGTGCCATTGCGATTACTCAACCATTTGCTTGGTTTTCTTTGCCATTCCCATTACTCCTCATTGACATAAATATTTTTTTGAGTGTAGGATGCCACCACCAATTTGACTCTTTATTTTTTTAGATTAAGTGTTTGGATATTAAATACCCACTAACTTAGTCATGTTTTGTAACAATATATGACTTACTACTATTAGTTATTTATTGGTTAGATTTGTTGAGTAGTCATAGTGACAACTAATACTATTTTTTTTTTAAATGAGAAGCGAGTGATGGGGTTGTTAAAGAGTAGATGATAATTATCTCTATCATTATTTAATTTAGTCATGTTTTGTAACAATATTTGACTTACTACTATTAGTTATTGGTTAGATTTGTTGAGTAGTCATAGTGACAACTAATACTGATTTTTTTTTTTAAACGAGAAGTGAGTGATGGGGTTGTTAAAGAGTAGATGATAATTATCTTTATCATTATTTAATGCCCTATAATCGAGGAGGTGAGTTTATTGGACTTAGTTAACTCACCCTTTCCACTATGAAACTAAAAGGAAGTGAATAGAAAATATAAAAAATAAATTCTTCGTCACTTAACGAAGATATGGAAAACTAGTGTAGTGTTTTGATAAAGAGGTTAACCTGTACGATGCGCCACGTCATTTGTCAATCTAAAAGAATGTATGTTAGAAATAAAACTRATTTTAGTAGATATTCTGGAATATTTGGACGGAACGAAGATTCAACAAAAAGGTTGTAAAAGTCCCGTGAGTCCAGCGCGATTGGTAAAGACAGGACCTTCCTCCAAGTGTTGGGAGGAGGTCTCGAGGTCAAACCCTGCTGGGTCTCCGGGACGAAATTTGTAATGGCTGTTGTGCTAGACTGGATACAGTGAATGTAAATGATATATATCTCTAATATATATCGAGATAATTTCTCGTTGAAAAAAAAAAAAAAAAAAAAAGGTTGTAAACACTAATATTTGTTACGCTATAACCTTTGTTTTTCATCTAAAAGGAATGTTTCAATTTAAATATTATTATTTTTGTATATTTGAATTTTGATTTTTGGTTATGGATATGTATCATTTACAAACAAGGCAGGGAGGCTGCGCGTACTGCCTCCTGTCTGTCATGTCATTAAATATAAATATTAAATATAAATATAAAACTTGACCATAAATTATTAAATATAAATATAAAATTATTAAATATAAATATAAAATATAAATTCAACTTATCCTTACCCAGTTTGTCATGTCATTTAGTTAATTTTGCTCTCGAAATAGTGAAGGCTGCAATAACACTATAAAGTTATCAACCAATGAAATGTAAGAAAATTTAGTGTTTTTTACATATTAAAAAATAAAATTTTGAGTTTGTTATGTTACACATTAAGTTTTTAAAAAAAAATTAAAGTCAACCCAAATTAATAGAGTAGTCAAAGTGAACTCATCACTATGTATACTGCTTGGGAGGCAGTACAATAACATACCATATTGATTTGATAATAGAGGATGAACATTTTTAGTAACTATTCACACAATCAAATCAAAGATCAATATACTGATGTTTATATATGGTAAAAATTCTTGTGGAAAAACATCCATGTAAAAATATTGATCTGTTGATCTTTGATCTAGTTGTGTGAGTGGTTACTAAAGGTGATCGTTCTCTATTAGAATACGTGTGTTGTCAAACTTGGTATCAAAGCACATTTGAAGACTCACTCCAGTTTTAGATTGAGATCTTGAAGTCGTGTTGTCGTATCTCTGGTTTCTGCTATTTTCACACATTTATGGGTTGAGATGATTGTTCCATTTTGTCAAAAGCCCTTCTTTCAATTAAAAATGATTTTTGTTTCACTTGAAAATGTTTCCATTTTCCCAAAATACGACCATTTCAATTAGATCTGAAATATGCCCTTTTAGATTTTTACAGAGATTATATTTCGATTTTCTATTTTTTATTTCTGGGTTGCTACTCTTTTTGATGTATGCATGTTCTTTGTCCTGCACTATGTGTGATCTTGTCAAATCAGAAATAGAGTGGAAATAGTTTTTATGTCTATGTATGCCCTTTGTCGTGTGCTCTATGCGATCTTGGTAAATCAAAAGTAGGAGAAAAATTGCATTTTCTAGGGAAGTTAATCAAGATCTAACTTTTATTGTTGTCGAGAAACAAAAAAATTTATGTGGGAATGCATGAAAATATTTTTTTATTGAGCACGCATTTCAAGACCATCTTCAATGGCAACAACAACAACAACAACAATCCTCATTATTAAGACTATAATGTGTTTTGCACTAGTTCACATGGTTGAAAGTTACTTTACTTAGTAAGAGGTCTTGAATTCAAGTCTTTTTTTTTTTAACTTTTTTTGAAAAGTTCATGCATTCCTTGTAAAATGTGTTTCACTTAATTATAAAAGTGAATCAATATTAAATAACTTTAAGTTTTTATTTTAAGGTTTTTTTTTTGCAAGGTGCATTTCACTTAATTATAATAATAATAATAATATATTTTTAAGGTCACAACAAAGTCAGACACCAAATTGGTGTATGAGACTAGCTTGTTTGTGGGACAAGGGACCCCCTTCATGCAATGATTTGATTGCTAGAGTCTACAGAGGTATACATATCCTATCCCCCTCTAGATTTCTATCTATAATCTCCAAGGAGAAAACACATATTTTTAACCATTAAAAGTGAATCACTATTAAATAACTATAATATTTTTTTATTTTTTTTTGAAAAGTTTACAATGTAAGGTTCATTTGACTTACTTATAAAAGTTAATCACTATTAAATAACTTTAATTTTTTATTTTAAGTTATTTTTGCATGCAACTTTCATTTACAAAGTAACTTTATTGTAAAAATGATTCATGTTTATTCTATAAAAGTGGGTCACTTTATAAGTAACTATTTTAAAAGTGAGCTTATAAGCACACTTAGAAATAACATCATCACGTGGACCAACTTCTACTTGTTGCATGACTCTTTGGTTATCGTTTATGTTGGTTTTCAAAAGGGCCTAACTTTCACATCCAAAGTCCGTTTTCAGTGTCATTTTTTTTAAACATCCTATTTTTTCAAAAGCTTTCCATTTAGACCATTAGTTTCATATTTTAAATCCATATTATTTTCATATTTAATATGGATTCTCCCATTGACATTTTACTTACCAATACCAACTACTTCTCATGGAAATCTCATATGGAGGATGTATTAAGAAGTAAATGACTATACCAGATTACCTTGGGAAAAGAACAAGAAACCATTGATGATGAAAAGTATTTCAAATGGGATAATAGGAATGATAAAGCACATGGACTAATCAGAATGTTCATGTCTCATGATTTAAGGTTTCATCTTCAAGAATTGAGAGCCTAGATAAAGCTTGGGAAAAGCTTGAAGTTGTGTTTGGTAAACACAATATTATTCGAACCCACCAGTTGGAAAATCAATTAATGGCTTTAAGTCCAAATGATTTTCCTTGCATTGAATATTACTTATCTAAGTTCAAAACACTTATACTTTTATGTATAGAATGTCAACTATATCTAAAGGAAGATCGATGCATATATGTTATTATTGTTAAGCTCAGTAGTTCATATTCTATTTTTGTATCTACCTTTTATGCCACTAGAGAAGCTTTAGGAAGTGTTTATAAACAACCCTCTATTGAGTCTTTTTATGATGCTCTGATTTGAGAACAAGATAAGCTTGTGCAACTTGGATTGATTAGCACTGCAGGTACATCCAACAAATCATTACTGGTCCAACGGAAAGTTAAATCCAAGAATCCCAAGAAGTAACATCCTCAGCACAATAACAAACAAAACAAGGGTCCCAAACCCTCTCCATGAGCTTCTGCTCATAATGGTGACAAAGGCGCAAAATCAAAAAATAATAAGATTGATAACATAAATTGCAACTTTTGTGGGAAAGATGGTCATGTGGAGTCTAATTTTTTTTAAAAGATGGAAGCCTTAGAAATAACAATGAAGAAGCAAAAAAATAGTATTGATTCTTCTTCTTCCTCTCATGGACATGCACTTTCTACTTCAAGTTTCTCCTTCAATGTAACTTCTACTTCTTCTTCTAATGAGTCGCTTATTGATTATGGAACATCTTATCATATGGATAATGATAAAGCTATATTTTCTTATCTAAATGAATGCAACACCAATAACATATTTGTTAGTGATGATAGATCTCTTAGTGTTGTAGGGTCTGGAACATTTCAGGTAGATAATGGTCATTTTAATAATGTATTATGTGTTCCAAGTCTTTCCTACAACCTTCTATCAGTATATCATATCAATCATTTAGGTGAAGGTAAAACTATAGAGTTTTCACCTCACTAAGTTGTAATTAAGAATTTAAAGATCCTAAAGCATGTCCTCATAACTGGAATTGTTGATGATATTACCAGGTTCTACAAGTTTGACAACTTTGGGTCATCATCTTTTTAATCAATTTTTGTCATTCATAGCAATGACTTGAGAAAAATTTGGCATGCGAGGTTTGTTCATATAAAGTATCACTCAATACAACAACTATATAATCAACAAATGGTGACTTCTCTTCCTCTTGTTTCTTGCATAAATGGGGTTTGTATCGGTTGTGTTCTTAACAAACATCATCGGGATAGTTTTGACAAATGTGTCTCTTAGCACACATCAACCCCTTTGCAACTTGTTCACAGTGACTTGTGTGGTCCGCTTTCTTCTCCTTCTTTTTCTTGGTGCAAGTATTTATTAACTTTGAATGATGACTTCTCCAAAGGAACTTGGATTTATTTTTTAAAACTTAAGAACAAAGTGTTTAACAAGTTTTTGGCTTACAAATCCCTTGTAGAAAAATAATATAGACATCAAATTCAAAGGTTAAGAACAAATAATGGAGGTGAATATGTGAACAACAATTTTACAAGTTACTGCGCTACACAAAGCATCCAAATGAAACACTATGTTCAATATACACCACAACAAAATGGTGTTGTTGAGAGAAAGAATCACACATTAAAATAAATGGCTAATTGTATGATCCAATATAAATTGCATCCTTACGAATCACACATTAAGTCTTAATTATTGGGCAGAAGCCTTTAACTGTGCAAATTACATAGTAAAGCACACTCACACAAAGGCTCTAAAAAATATAACACCAAAAGAAGCATGGAATAAAATTAATCCAGATGTAAGCCACTTATATGTATTTGGCAGTGTAGCATGGGCTCACATTCCTGATGAAAAAATGAAAGCTTTACAACCTAAAAGTGAGAAGTGTATTTTTGTTGGATATTCTAAAGATTTCAAAGGTTAAATGCTTCTTAAATTATTAGAAGAGATGTTAAATTTGATGAAAAAATCTTGGTCTGCGAGCCTAATTTGATGTTTGTTCCTTCTTCATCCTGTGATCCATCTTCAACGTTTGTGACATATTCTTTTCCTATTATGGTTTATTATTTTTCAAATGACAATAGTGAGGATAAAAATCCACCTTCACCTACTCACCTTCCTCTAGATGAGTCCATTGAACATGAATATGCACTAGTACCACAACTTCTCAGATCGGTTCATTCAACTTAAGAAGAAACTAGTGAGTGATCCTTTAGATCAACGTCGAACATGTTCAAAGTTCCATTGAGCCTCTTCTATTTTGGATCAATTTTCAAAGACTCATCATCCAAAAACATTTGCAAAAGATTTAGTTCATCCATATTGGGACACAACAATGAAATAAGAGTATTTCTCTTTAATGGAAAAAATAATTGGGATATTGTACTCTTTCGAAAGGAATACAACTTTCCATATGTAAATGGGTGTAAAGAACTAATTATGCATTATATGGAAGTGTTGAAATACACAAGGCCCAATTAGTTTCCAAAGGGTTCTCTCAAGTTGAAGGAATTGGATATAATGAAAACTTTGCCCCCGTTGCCAAAATGAATTCCATCTGCCTTGTTCTATCCCTTGCAACCTCACATAAATGGGAGGTCCATCAGATGGATGTCAAATTCTCCTTCTTGAATGGATATTTGCAAGAAGAAATCTACATGGAACAACCTCCTCTCCATGTCCAAAATGACTCAATTTTTGTTTGCATTCTTAAGAAATCTCTTTATGGTATTAAGCAATCTCCTCAAGTTTCGTATGCCAAAATGGATAGCTTTCTTCTTGATACCAACTTTTCTAGATGTGATTATGACCCTAATGTCTATACCAAGAAAGTAGGAATCCATATCATAATATTTTTTCTTTATACTAATGACTTTATCCTCACTGGTAGTGACCCTAAAATTTTAAACCATGTGAAAACCAACCTTAAGAAGGAATTTGAAATCACCGACATATGTTATTTGCACTATTTCCTTGACCTCCAAGTTTACAAACCAAGGAAGGAATTTTTCTTTTTTGGTCTAAGTATGCTTGTGACCTTCTTCATCGCTTTCACATGGATGATTCTAAACCATCCCCTTCTCCCTTCTAGTCTGGATTCAAACTTGTTGCCACTTGTACTTCTGTTGAAGTTGATGCCACCTTGTACCATCAGTTATTTGGTAGCCTCTTATATTTGACTCACACCCATCCTGATATTTCCTTTGTTGTTGGTATTGTTGCCTAGTATATGCAATCACCTCATAAAATCCATTGGAATATAGCTAAAATGATACTTTGGTATGTCTATGGTACAGTTCATTTCAGGATACATTACATCTCAGGAGGGGCTCCTTTATTCATTGGTTTCACTGATTCAGATTGGATTGGCCACTATGATGATAGAAATTCTACTACAGGTATGTTTTTGTCCTTAGTTTAGGACCTGTCGCTTGGTCCTATAAGAAAAAACAAGCTATTGTTCTTTCTTTAGCAAAAGAAAAGTACCAAGCAACAGTTAATGTAAGTCAAGAAGCCTTATGGATTCAACAGATAATTTTGAAGTTTGGCTTCCAATAGTAGCATCCAACCACCCTTTGGTTCAACAATTTGAGTGCCATCAAGGTTGCCAAATATATAGTTCAACATCAACACAAAAAATACATTGATTTACACATTAACTTTATCAAAAAATTCATTCATGATTGAGTTATTGAAGTGTTATTTTTCCATACAAAAGATCAAGTTTCAGACATTTTCACAAAGTATCTTACAGAAGATAAGTTTTCCAAACTTCAATATATGTTAGGAGTTCAGGTTGTTGTCATTAATGGGGATAGGCTCTAATGCCTCCTTCCTTCTCCTATTGTGTCTCCTTTGTAAATCCTTCAATCCTATCCCAAGTTATTTTTAAGGGGGGGTGATAGGATATTTAGACACTTAGGAGTTAGTTAATATCAACTTGGTCTAATGTGTCGTTAGGTTAAAGTGCATTTATTAGTGTATTTCTTTAGTATGCATTTGTAGTTAGGAAATCTGATGGTCACAATATGTTCCCAACATAGAATGATCCAATGTCTCATATTCTCCGCGATCTTAATGACTACATTGATCCATGGCTTAACATTTGATTGTTCCATGATCTATATTTAAAGAGCATGGGGGGTCATTTGTCGATGAATGATTGGGAAAAAATATCCTTGTAATATTTTCTTTTGCATTAATAAATTTTTCCAAGTGGCCACATTGGTTTGGGTCGTGGATGTTTCCCCATAGGGATTTTATGACGTAAAAACATCGATGTGTTGATATTTGATCTAGTCGTGTAAGTGGTTACTAAAGGTGTCCATCCTCTATTGGAATACCTATGTTGTCAAGAAAGATTTAATTTACCTTTACCTTGATCCACAACAATATTACCTTATTTCATTTTTCTAGTCTCTAACACTATTCAAGGGCTACTAATTTCCCATTAATTTTGTGATTTTTTTCCATGGGATGTTGTTTTCATGTGTACAAAAAATGTCAATGGATTCTCTGATATTGATATTTCAAAGGAATGATCATCATATGATTTGGTGAATTCAATTACTTATTTTGAGATTTCATTTATGTGATTAATCTACCTAGATCTTAAATCATTTTCTAATTCATACAAACCCTTTATGACACCTTTTGTCGAGCTATTATACCACATCAATACTTTTGTTTCAAATATCTACAAAAACAACTTCATGATTTTGTCTTTATGGCCATCCTTCAGGTCGTCCATCAGTGACTGGAAATTTTTCAGATCCTCATATGTAGATGTAATATTTTGACCTTGAAATATTATAATATATCATGTGTGGGACTTCATATTTTCCATTTTCTATATCAACTCTAAGATTACAAGAAACCAAATCAGTGCTTTCGACTTCCAAGTGTTTTTTCATTATACGCTTGGTTTCATCTGAACATGATATCTATTCTTTGATCAATTGACCTACCTTGTCACTAATTTCTTGCCTCTCATCATCATTCAAGGAAGAGAAATGGGGTTGATTTCTTTCCTCATGATTATTATCTCTAAATAAATACTCATTTGAAATTTCATCATTTCCAATCAATCTAGCACTATCTACTTGCATAGGAAGTTCTTTAAACATATATGATTCCAAAAGATAATGGGGGGCAATAAATTCATCATTTCATACTAGATCTTGAGAAGTATTGAGGCCTTTTATATAATTTTTGTGGTCTTTATTACCAATAATGTGTTTTCCCAATTTCAGTTTTTTGTAAAACCTTAGTTTCCAAGAATATACAACATATAGAGTTAAGAACTCTTAACGTTTTCATAGGTAGTTAGGCATACCATAATATATAATTTTAATAAGTGAATTGTGTTACAATATTAAACTTAGAAGGCTTTATAATTTTGTTATTTTGCAAATGTCCAATTTATTTATGAGAAATTAATTATAATGTTTTTTTTGTGTCTATAGGTTTTTGTTTCTGAGAGAGAAGAACCATGTCCACCTAGGATGAATAGACCATCCCATTCCCTGATATCATGTGTCGAGTTAAATATTATTTTAATGCGAAATTTGTTATCTTATTTTGGTTTAATTTCATGTTTCTGTATGAATAAAAATATTATAAATGTGTGTGCAGGTTGGTTGATTCTTCGTCTACTCACCACTACCCCCATTTGACACAATATTTGTCCTATGTTACACGGTGATTATGTTCCTTGGCCACCATACCCTATTACTTGGGATCCAATCCCCCCTCCCCTCAAGGGTTTATTTTCAACCACCCCACCACCTTTTCCATCTCATCCATCCACATTAGCTACACTCATCCTCCATGCGCTAGTCCACCATGTTGTAAACCCCATTGTTGCATCTACTATGGTTGCACTAATCTACCCTATTGTAGCCCCAATTGTTTCATCCACTTTGGATGCACCAGTTAACCCTCATGAAAACCCCCTTTTATCATATTATGTGGTTACAACTATTAATCCTATAACAAAATGTTTCCTTGGAGTAGATTGTCTAACCAAGTGCTATGTCTGCTAGCCATCTCTATTGTTTCCTGAGCTATTCATGTTGATATCATTCATTGATGATGATTTTAGGTAGCATGAATGGAATTGATTTTGGGTATTTTTTTTATTAAATTACATGCTTTAATTCTTGTAACTATTGTGGGGAGGCATCATAGAGAGGTTAGGGTTGTGGAGGATGGAAATCCCATCACAAATTACACTATCATCTATGGTGAATTTTATTGTCTTGAATTATAAAGTATCATTTTGTAAGTGTGTTAATTCATTATGGAAAAAATATTCTAAGAATGTTGTTTCCTTTTCCAGTCTCCAAAAATACGAACTAGTCAAATACACAACAAGACTTGAGTTTTCGCTGCGAGTTATAGGAGGAAGATTGTCTTCGAGGATGAACATATTAGTGACAATGGTGGTAGTGGTCAATGAGTGCTATTTTGTAATAGTTGAGTTGAGTTGATATATGAATTGAAGTGTTTGTTTATTTGATTTTGATTAATGATTATGATGGTGATTATTAATATATCTATATTGAAATATTTTCCCATCTAACTCAAGTTTAACTCAACTCAATTTCAAGTTGTATGCATCATAATAGCAAAGAACACAATCCTTCTTGCTATAGTGACCTATTGCTACACCACTAAAGAAAATGATATACAAATGGATTTTAGTAATCCCATTAAAAATGGGCTCTTACTTCAATGGCCTTTGTTTACACCAAATCAGACCAAAGAACATGGATATATGAACTTCATGAAAAAGAATAGAATGTTATGTTTCTGCATGACCTTAATGATCTAGATTATGTTGATAATGAACTGAAGGAAAATATTTAACAAGGAAACACACAGAGATATTGCAATAAACACAATAATACAATTGAAAGATTTTATTAATGAATGAAATGCAAAGCATGGAAACTAGCTAGAATGGTTGTAGATTATCCCTAAAGAGAGAGATGTGTCGTCTATGCTCATTTGCAAGAAGTTGATTACAAAGAGGTTGAAAAGGAATTTTAGCATGAAGCATAAATGAGAAAACCATAAACATCCAAAAACCTAACCCCAGAAGATGAAACTCCAAAAGGCGTGTGGGCCCCGATGTGGTTAGTTGATATGTCAACTTCCCAGGGGCATAATTTTTGCATAAAATCTTCATTTGGGGCACTCAGTATCCCGTCAAAAATCTCTAGCTGAGAAGTACACATTTCAAATGGCCCAGTATTTTCCTTTGGCCATAGAATGGGCGTTGTCGCACCCAAAAAACATCATTTAGGGCCTCAAAACTACCCCGAAAGTTTAGGACCCAAAAACCGTAGAAAAACTACCAAGATCTAGAACCATTATAAATTACTGGAACATGTGGGTTGTCACCAGTATATACCTATATCATTCTTTCCCCCTTAGGAATAAATGGTCCACATTACATCAAGTTCCTCCATCATATGCAAAAACTTCTTCTGAATCTGACTCCTGGTGAGCCACTTTCCCTATTGAAGAAGCTACCTTGCTTTGACGGCCTGATAGAGTTGGATGTTTTGTTGGCGGGTTCCCTTTTAGTGGTGTCCAAGATTCAATCAACTATATCCCATTCAATGTAGTCAATATTTAGTTCTCTAGGGTCCAAGTGCTCAACCACATCTGGAGTGTCTAGGAGAGGTGGAAAATATGGTCAAAGCAATTCCACATTAAATACATGGTGCAAGCCAAGGAAAGGAGGAATAATTAATTCAAACACATTATCACCCACATCCTTGGTGATGGTGTAAGGATCATATCGGAGTAGGTAGATCTTCCTATGGGGTCCTATGAGGCACTCTTTCTACAAATGCAACCATACCTTATCTCCCGCCTGAGATTTTTTTGGTACTCGATGTTGATCGTGGCACTGCTTGTACTTAGCATTGGATTTATACAAAATATAATGAACTTGTTGTTGGATGTGATAGATTAGTTCAACAAAAATGGTTGCTCATTCAGCCTTGGTCTAAGCATGGGAGGACTCCCCATGTGCAACTACATTGGGAAGAGCTATGCAATGGGGGCCAATGGTTGGAACCCCAAGAACACCTGAAAAGGGTTTTGGCCAATAGAGTTTTGTAGGGATATGTTGTATCTTTGTTGAACATAAGAAATGACTTCCTCCCATGTGCGTGTATGTTTGGGATTTTACATCCTCGGGATATGAACAATCATCATGTTGACTACCTATGTTTGTCCATCAATCTGTGGGTTGAAGGAATTCAATTTGGTTAGCTTGGTGTCCATGATCTGATCAACTATCGCATATTCAATGTAGTCAGGATTGAGTTCTCTATGGGCCAAGTGCTCAGCCATGTCCTAAGTGTCTAGGAAAGGTGGAAAATATGGTCGAAGTTGTTCCACATTACATACGAGGTGCAAGCCAAGGAAAGGGGGAATACTTAATTCAAATGCATTCTCACCCACATGCTTTATAATGGTGTAAGGCATGTATCAGAGTGGGCATAGCATCCGATTGGGTCATGTGAGGTGCTCTTTTTGCAAATGCAACCATACCTTATATTCTACCTAAAATTTTTGTGGTACCCAATGTTGATCGTGGCATTGCTTGTACTTGGCATTGGATTTCTACAAAATATTATGAACTTCTTGTTGGATGTGATAGATTCGTTCAACAAATTTGGCTACTCGATTAGCCTCAATATGAGCATGGGAGGACTCCTCCTTTGCAGTTGTAATGGGAAGATCTATGCCAATGGGGGACAATGGCTAGAACCCCAAGCACACCTAAAAAGGCTTGTCGAAAATAGAGTTGTGGAGGGATATGTTCTAGCTATGTTGGACATAAGGAAGGCTCTCATCCAGTGTGTGTGGATGCCTGGAATTGTACATCCTTGGGATATGAGTAATCATCATGTTGACTACCTCTATTTTTCTATCAGTTTGTGGGTGGAAGGTCGTCAATTTGGTCAACTTGGTGTCCATCATCGACCATAAGCTAGAACAGAAAGTACTCAAGGACCTATTGTCTCTATCTAGAATAATGGTCTATCGTAGCCCAAAATGAACAAAAACACGTTCAAATAAGATCTTAGCAATGGCCTCGACTGTGATACTCTTCTTACAAGGTGTCAAAACTGCCATCTTAGAGAATTTATCAATGACCACAAAGACACAATCATTACTATGCTTGGTTGAAGGTAGAATGGACATGTAATCCATGGATATGGACTCACAAGGCCTATCAAGAGTAGGAATAGGGGTGTATAGCCCATGTTTATTAATGGAGGGTTTGGAAATGGTGTAGGATATAATATACTTGTTGGCATATTTTCTAATCTTTGACCAAGAATTTTTTTTGGAGTATTGGCACTATTTTTTCCACGCCAAAGTGTCTTGTCACCCGACTGTAATGAGCTTGCCAAATCAACTTTGCACGCTTTCTTGAAGGAACATAGAGATGGATGAGATGGAATAGAAATCCATCCTAGAGACGAAAGTATGGAACTGGTTTTTCGGCACTCAATGTCTGATAGGCAGAAACAAATTCCATCCTAGACACGAAAGTATGGAATTGGTTTTTCGGCACTCAATGTCTGATAGGTAGAAACAAATTCAAAGTCATTGTTGTATAATTGTGGCCACCTAGAGGTCTCATGCCCACAAGAGTTAATAATTGTGGTTAGCACCACAATCGGGGGTCGATTGAGGTAGTTTGTAACATGGTTGGTGTTTCCCTTCTTGTACTTGGTGTTCAAGTGGAATTACTATAGGTACATGGACCACTTTTGATGGCATTCATTTTTAACTTTCTTGTGTCTGCATGAATTGTAAAGGCCTCTGATCAATGCATATGCTATTTTCCTTTCCCATAATGTAATGTTTCCATTGTCGACATGCCTGCACAATGGAGTAAATCTCTTTGTCGTAGGTGGGGTATTTGCAAACAACATCAAATAGTGTTTCATTGTGATAGGCTTCAAAATGATTATATTGTGTGAGGACTACACCGATAGCATAATATGAAGCATTTGTCTCAATCTCAAATGGTTGTTGCAAGTCAGAAAAAATAAGGACTAGTGTTCAGTAGAGGAAAATTTTCAAATCCTTGAATGCTTTCTGTTGTGACACAACCCCAAAAAAAATTCCTTGGCTACACCCTTGGTCACCTAGCTTAGGATCCAAGTGAAATGAGAGAACCCCAAGTACACAAACCTATGGTAGAATTTGGTGAGGCCTAAGAAGCTGCAGAGCTATTTTGGTGCCTTCGGGGTCGACCAATCGCAAATGACTTAGATCTTGGAGGGATCCACATGCACACCCTGCTCATCCACAATGCATCCCAAATATTGAATTCTCTGCATGCCGAAGGAACACTTCTCCAAATTGGCATATAACTTGTGTTTACGTAGGGTTCCAAAGACCTGCTATATGTCCTTCAATTGTTCCTCCCATTTTTTTCTAAAGATGAGGATGTCATCCAGATATAAAACCACAAAATATTTTGTGAATAGCCACAATATATCATCCATCATCTGCATGAATGTGGTTGAGACATTAGTCAAGATGAAAGACATGAACAACCACTTGAAGATACCTTATTTATACTTGAATGTTGTATTCCCTACATCAGTTTTCTCAATCAACACCTGGTGGTAGCTTGAATTCAAATCTATCTTACTGAAAATTTTGGCGCCCTTGAGTCATTCTAAAAGAACATCAATCTGGGGGATTGGGTATTGGTTCTTGATTGTGATCTTGTTCAGGTCTCTATAATCAATACAAAGTCTCCATGTCTTGTCCTTATTTTGCACTAGGACAATTGGGCTCCCACAAGGTGAGGATATTGGTCTAATGTGGCCCTTCATAATTATCTTTTAGATATGGCATTTGATTTCTTCATTCTCCATAATAAAGTTCCTATATATAGGGCCATTAGGCAAAGGATCACTAGGTGTCAAATAAATTGAGTGCTTTACTTGATTGTGCAAAGGAACCCCCATAGGTGAGGAAAATGTGTATTTATGTTCTTATATTATCTTGCCCACCTTCTTCTATTGCGTAGAGAGACCTTGTGTAGAGATTTTGGCAGTTGCAGTGATATTTCGTTCACTTTCCAACCAGACCATAAAGAGGACAAATATCTTGGTCTAAGAGATCACCTTTCTGCATTACTTCCCAGAGAGAAAGGTGACCACAATAGTTGGGACTTCCTATGGTACCCTGTGGAGTTGACCTCCCAAAGTAATAATGACACTGTGGGGCCTAGATTTGTAAAAAACATGACGCTTCCACATATATGGTTGTTCTAAGAGAAAACCACAAACTTCATGTGGAGAAACATCACACAATACCTCATCTTTGAAAGGCTTAATGTCGTAGTGCAGGTGGAATTGTTGGTTGACGAAGATGTCTCGTCCCTAGCTGAGCCAACCGATGGTGTATGTATGAGGGTGAAATGTTATTGTTAGGTTCATCCTTTAACTACCTTTGTTGATATCAGGTTCTTCTATCTACCACTGTCAACAATGAAATGGAGTGGGGTCCCCTTCACCCACATATTTAAGTGTGAGAGGTGCTCCCCTTCTTCTATATTGGATTGGGGTTACCCAATGGAGTGAGAAGATTCAAAAATTTAAGAAGCATGTCAAAATATGGTATTGAAAAGAAAAGAGATAGTTTTGGGGCAAACCATCAGAAGTAAGAGGTACGATTGAAAGCTCAAGTGTGTTTCCAAGAATCCAAGAATCTCAAAACCATTCATCTAACCAATTGATAAGAGGTAGGTCAATCTCATCTGGTTCCTCTGCCTGGATCTTTTTGGTAGTGATGATGACATTGGGTTCGACATAACTTATTTGTTTTCTCTTGTTTGGTTCTGAATCATAGTCTGAGCCTACATCCGACTCTAGGGATTTCATCTCAGCCAACAATGATTGTTTGGAGCGACATTCATCAGTTTTGTGCCAAGGGATTTTGTGGAACTCACACCACTTTCCAGTGTCCTTTTTCAACTTCTCATTACCCTTCTTTGCTTGTATCTTGGACTAGTTTTCTTGGGGATGGCCATCCTTGTTCTATCATTTTTCCTTGGAGTTAGGGCCACTTTTATCATGCTTCTGCTATGATGGGTTTTCAGAACCGAAATCCCACAAATTTTGCTCAATCTTGACAACATATCGGTAAGTAACACCTAGTGAGGAGATGTCCACAAAATCCATATCTATTTGGATGTACCTATGTAGGCCACTATAATACTTCATAACCAGATGTAACTCAAAGTATTTAATACCCAACTGTAATACCCCAAGGACGTGCCCTAGTTATATTATGAATTGTAATCATGTTTATGAATTGTTATCATGTTTTGTAGGCTGGTGAGCCAAGTATTGATAAGTTGGTGGTCTTATGTGTTTATTAGGCCAGAGAACCTAAGTGTTATAGGCCAGGAGCCTATTTTTGTATATGTAATTATGCAGAAAATTAATAAAGATTAAACATCGCTACGTACAGACTGACCACGAAGAAAGAGTGATGGGGGACTAAGCTTCCACAAGGTGGGTAAGGGAAAGGGGCCGGAAGGTTGGAAAGAGGGGCTAAGTTTAGGGGCTTAAGTCCTTGGGAATAAGAATTTATTATTATTCCAAAGTGGTGTGGATGGTATAATTTTATCCTAAGTTCCTGGAAAAGGGAAAGCGTACTTAATGGAGTGCATGCAACTTCATGGGTGACATGTGTCGGCCCAGGCACATGCACTTTAACCCAAGAATTGAGCCATGATGGGGGTTCATTCTCCATTCGGGCATCCACTGTCTGTCATGTTGTGCATCCGCGTCTGATCTCTGCATACCCTCACATAGCTCTAAAACCAGAAAATCGTAATGTTTTCCTGAGAAGCCGACGTATCCACCATCTGAACCATTTGAGTCTATGTTCGACCTATGTGTTGATTCCTTGTCACGCACCCTGAAACTAGTGGAAAACCCATGGATTGAGTCATCTCAACTATGTACCCTATGAGCCCAACCTATCCGCTCTTGTAGAGTTGAGTCTGTACCCAAATTATCTTTAGGTTGTTGCCTTCTATTTTTCCTGAGTGAAATTGTCTAGTTGTTGTTGTTGTTATCCTCACCTTCCGGGAATTAGGCTAAAACTGGTTGAAGAAGTGGGTTGTCAGGCCTATGGTTAAAGAGGCAGGTTTTCTATCCTGTGAGAAACTCTTTCTAGGTGAGAGAGTCTACTGGGAAGTGGTTTTATCCCAGAGAGATTCTAGCACCAGCTATGGAGCTATGAGAATTCCTGATCTGGCCTGTTGCCGAGACCCAAAGAGGGAGGTGAAGCACCAATGGACTGTTCTTGTGAAGGTGTATACTCCCGGGTGGAACAGGCATGTGGGGAATGAGAGTCCATGATTACTGGGCATAAGAAGGCTCCTAGAGAGAATCCTTTCAGTTGCTTTGTGCAGTTTTCCTGTAACCTCAGTGTAGTCTAGGATTCCCTTACCCGAGGTGGAGCTTAGTCCCATCTCGGGGGTGACCCACTGTTGAGTGTGATGAGTAGTGTGGTCTAAGGCTAGGAGGTTCGTGGAAGATCTACACATAGTTGGTGGAGTTACTACAGTTTCAAAGATATGTATCATTATGTGTTTAATTTCAGTTAAAATGCATGTCTGTGATGCTTGTAATATTATCATGTATTCCTTTGCAAGTGGAATTATTGTTAATTCTAATTAATTATGTATGTTAGAGGTAATTATGTGTTTACTCTGTGTTAAGTCATTTAACTTAGTATAAATGCATAATTTATAAGTGTTATTCTGCGTAGTAGCGTTTCCCAACAGTGGGGTTGATGGCTAGGGACATTACAATATGGTATCAGAGCCCATGGTTTCAACGTTGAGCCTGGATGGGCCGGATAAGTGGTTATTGGACCTAAGGGTTCGAGTGGAAATGGTGTTCGGAGGAACCAATTTCAAACCTTAGAATGTTTTTGAGTGCCAAGGGGTTACTTGGCCGTCTTACGAAGCTCAAGAGGAGTAAAGGTAGAGTAAAACCACAACCGGTGTGGTATTTGACCATAGAGAGAGAGTGCTCAACACTTGGGGTGTTGGAGCCGTAGGATCTGTTGGGGAAAAGGGAAAGTCCTTTACGATCGTCAGACCCAAAAAAGGTGCAGGAGGGTTATCCTGGAAGCCTTTCGGAGTTCGGCAGTCGGGAGAAGTGGAATGCGCTGAGGCATAAAATTCCAAAGGATATCTACACCATAGATCATAGGAAAAGAGCCTGACCGTTAGATCTGTGTCCAGGAAGGAAAAGAAAAATAACTTTGGAGGATTTCTAGTGTGGAGTGTGATAAACTCCCAATGTCCCGAAGTAGATTGCAACCATCTGTTGTGAAAGACACATGTCAAGAGATCATGTACTTTGGGTGGAAGTACTTCGAGAGGAGGAAAGTGTTGTGAGTTTGAAACTCTTGAATCCCAAAGTGTCGAAGTCACTCATAGCCGTTGATCGTGAAGGAGGACACGCGTCAGTAGATCATGAACTCCGGGAGAAAGTGCTCCTGGAAAAAGCGAGTGTAGAGGAGTTGAAACTCTCGAAGCTCGAAGAATCGAAGTGGTGAGTCATGATGACGTCACTTGGAGGTGACATGGACACATGGGATGTGTGCCACGTGTCAGTGGGTTTATAACCCATGGAATATTGAGATGGAATTTGGAACGTGACGAGTGTCACACATTTGAATGGGCTACGTATCAGACGTTAGTATTCCACCATGTAGCATCTTGTGTGAGAAGGGATAGTGGGGCTCGAGGTTACATAATGTAGTTAAAGGTCGAAGGACCCACAATGGCGTTGATCATGATACATCAAGATCAATGGCCAAGAGACAATGTGGGGACCCAAGTTGCACGGAAGATAATTATCCAAGGTGGCCCTGCAATTGAAACCGCGGTTTCACCAAGGGTTTACATGTTAGCATCAAAAGAATTGTGAGATGAAAGGCGTATGACTCCAAACCACCATTGCGTGCCCCCGCAATTGGGAAGATTTTAAGTGATGTAACGTAATAACGTCACCTAAGGTGATGTGGGAGTGTTAAGAGATTAATGGTTTGAGGTGTGCGAATGTGAAATCTTCTGAAGTTTTGAAGTCCCAGAACTCAGATGCTTGAAGTTCCATAGCGAAGTGTTAGCCGTAGGATGTTGAGTAGACTTGGACCGTTGATCCACCCTTCTGCACGAGTTTGGTAACTCAAAAATCTGAGTGATTTTCGTGTTATGCTTGGAAATATTTCGAAGCCGAAGGCCGAAAGCCTGAGTGCGTGCTTGGTCACGACCCATGGTTGCGTGGGTTGGGGAACTGAGAGAAAGGGGCTAGTGCCCGAAAAATTAGCAGAGGAGAGCTCCAAAAGAAAAAATCTACGGGGATTCTTGATTGAATGAGAATCACAGAGAATGAAAACTAAACGTTTTCTTGAATCAAATTTGTTTATGAATGTTGTGGGATTTGTTAAGGAATGATGACCTGACAAATTCCAGTTGTATGCACATTGTGTTGCCAAATTTTAATGAGTGCTAGAACTGAATAGAGTTGCCACTGAGTGAAAAGAAATGGAGGAGACACAGAAGCTTCCAGTTCAAAGAACGAAGCTAAATGGATGGATGTTCATTTGGGAGTTGAAGGGTTGAACTCCAATGGGCATGGAGAAGAGATAGATAAGGGCATATGATGAAAATCATTGAACAACTGCAGAAAGATGCCCAAAGTCACCGAGCATGTAACACAAAGCTCATGAAAGCTAAGGAACAACAAGGAGAATTCAACTTAAAGTTGATGAAGATTCTGGAGAGAATAGAAAAGAAGTTGGAAAAGGAGAGAGACTCGAGAAAAATAGGGTGTCACCAAACTTTTGATGGAAGAAGATCAAGGAGTGTTGGTAGACATCATCATCACTCCCAAGGTCGCTCCAAGAGGAGGGCACATAGTAGTTCAAGCCCATCTCCTACTAGAAAGCACAAGAGATATGGAGTGGATGAACTGAAGGGCGAAATGAACAAGATTAAGCCTCCTCCATTTGATGGAGAACATAAGAAGGAGGAATATGTCGAGACATGGTTGCTTGGCATGAGGAAATATTTCCAACTGCAGAATTATTCCTCTCATGCATAAGGAATAACTGTGAAGTATCAACTAAAAGGAAAATCATCCATGTGGTGGGATCAAATTGTGTGGTGCAACACATTAGAGAGAAAGATATCACTTGGAGATAATTCAAGAGGTATTTCGAGAAGAAATACTTGACTAAAATATATTATGACAGAAATATGAAAGAGTTATTTGAACTCAAGTTGGGCAACATGAGCACTGATGAATACGAATGAAGGTTTTTGGAATTACTGAAGTATGTTTTGTTTATCAAGGATGAGACTGCCAAGATTCAAAGGTATCTGAGTGGACTGCCACCTTCCATTGGGGACAAGATTTAGTATGATGACCCTAAGACTATGGAAGAAACGATAAGAAGAGAGAAATGCCTATATGAGCAGCAAAGAGAAAAATCTACTTTTCGGAAGGCTTGGGATGACCAGAAGAAGTTTAAGAAAGAGTAGAGGCAGAAGGGAAACAAACCTCCCTTTTTCAGAAATAGTCCTCAAGGACAGCCATCATTTAGAGAGCTGAGAATGGATGACGTAGGGGGGAAAAGGCCAAGGAAGATGCCCATTCAATGTTGGGGTTGTCAGGGAAACCATAAGTACAGAGATTGTCCCCACAAAAATGGCAAAGTGAGAGTTGTCCATAGTGTTCAGCAGGCTGAAACAATGGAGGACATGGGCAGTAGAATACCCAGGATCTATGTAGCCTTGGACAACAAGCAAGTTGAATTTCAATCACACATGATTGAAGTGGAAGGTATGATCAATAACCATCCCTTCACTATTTTAATTGATTCAGGGGCTAGCCATAGTTATATAGATCCTAAAGTGGTGGAAATTTTGCAATTGTCGAGAAGAAAACATGAAAAGTCTTGGTCAGTGCAGTTGGCTACAGGAACCAAGAGAAAAGTCACTGAGTTAGTTAAGTCCTGTCCAGTGGACATGAATGGGCTGAGCACAAAGGCTGAATTGAACATTCTTCCTTTAGGTTCTTATGACTATCTAATTGGGATGGATTGGTTGGACCAACACCATGCCATCTTGGATTTTTGTAACAAGGCATTCACTTGCCTGGATGAGGAAGGAAATCAGAGAACAATCCAAGGAATTCCCAGAGCTGTTGCTATCAGAGTAATCTTAGCAATGAAGTTAAAGAAGTTCTACAACAAAGGCTATCAATTATTTGCAGCCTGTGTTGAGGAAACACCTGAGGATAAGGTGTCGAATATTGGATATCATGCAGTACTAAAAGAGTTTGAAGATGTATTTCAGGAGGTACCCAGACTACCCCCGAAGAGAGATATTGATTTCTCTATAAACTTGATGCCTGGAGCAACTCCAATGTCAAAAGCTCCTTATAGAGTAGTACGCTAGAGCTGAAAGAACTACAATTACAGCTTGAAGAGCTCTAAAGAAGGGGTATATATGCCCAAGTGTGTCGCCTTGGGGTGCCCCAGTCCATTTTGTGAAGAATAAGGATGGAACGTTGATATTGTGTATCGATTTCAGACAATTGAACAAAGTAACTGTAAAGAACAAATATCCTCTGCCGAGGATTGATGACATCTTCGATCAGTTGAAGGATGCAAAGATATTTTCGAAGATATATCTCAGGTAGGGATATCACCAGGTAAGGATAAAGGATGAAGAAATCAACAAGACCGCCTTTAGAACAAGGTATGGTCACTATGAATTTACAGTGGTGCCATTTGGGTTGTCAAATGCACCCATTGTTTTTATGTGCCTGATGAATGGTGTATTCAGGGACTATCTAGAAATGTTTTTCATATTCTTCCTAGATGACATTCTGGGGTATTCCAAGTCGGAGGAAGAGCATGAACAAAATCTAAGGATGGTGTTGCAGGTGCTAAGAGAGCACCAACTGTATGCCAAGTTGAGCAAGTGCTTGTTTTATCAGGAGCAGATCCATTACTTGGGGCATATTATTTCGAAGGATGGGATAGTCGTGGATCCTGAGAAGATTGAGGCCATCAAAGAATAGTCAATGCCAAATAACAGGATAGAAGTCAGATCCTTTATGGGTCTAGCTAGTTATTATAGAAGGTTTATCGCAGGGTTCTCGAGGATATCTCACCTTATCACTTCCTTGCAAAGGAAGGAGAACAAGTTTCAGTGGACAGAAGATTGTGAGAGAAGCTTCCAACAATTGAAGCAACCGTTAATCAGTTCTCCAATATTAAGGATTGTAGATCTGAATGAAGACTTTGTAGTGTGTCCAAATGCATGCAAAGAAGGACTGGGAGGAGTCCTCAGTCAGAATGGATTCTTAATTTGTTATGAATCTAGAAAGTTGAAAGAGCACGAAAGGAACTATGCAACTCATGATTTGGAGTTGGTAGCCATAGTGCATGCTCTAAAGAAATGGAGGCATTACCTCATGGGAAGAAGGTTCCAACTGAGAACAGACCCCAACGATCTGAAATATTTGTTTGATCAGCCAACCTTGAAATGCTAGGCAGAGTAGGTGGTTGGAGTTTCTCTGTGAGTACGATTTTTATATCAAGCATATCAAAGGGAAGGAGAATAAAGTGGTTGTTGCACTCAACAGGAGAGTACACAAATTACATGCTACAACCATTAGCATGTACTGAACTAAAATTAAAAGTAGAATTTTGGAAGATGGAAATGCAGATTTGCAGTATAGGGATTTGGTAGCAAAACTACATCAAGGTGAGATGCCACAGAAAGTGGAAAATTATAAATTGGAAACTGATAGAACACTTATGTACAAGAACATAATTTATGTACCTAATGTCCAGGACTTAAAACTTATGATTTTGAATGAAATGCATAATGTGTCTTATGCTGGGCACCCTGGATATCAGAAAACCGTGGAAGCAGTCAAGAGCCATTACTTTTGGCCAGGTATGAAGAAAGAGATTGTTGAATACATCGCTAGATGTATGGAGTGTCAGAAGGTTAAAGATGAACACATGCACCCAACAGGGTTGTTGCAGCCTTTACCCATTCCTGAGTGGAAGTGGGAAGTAGTGACAATGGATTTCATCACAGGATTGCCCAGAACCGACAAGCAACATGATTCAATCATGGTGGTGGTGGACAAGATTACGAAAGTTGTCCATTTTATTCTGTTAAAGACTACTCACAAGGCAACTAATGTTGTTGATACTTTTATTAGGGAAATAACACGATTTCACAGTATTCCCAAGAAAATTGTGTCTGACAGGGACCCAAAATTTACCTCCAAGTTTTAGAAGGGGTTGTTCAAAGGATTCAGAACAAAACTAAACTTCAACACTGCTTATCATCCTGATTCTGATGGACAGACAGAGAGGGTGAACAGAGTAATATAAGACACACTAAGGATGTATGTGATGGACAAACCATCTAAATGGGAATACTACCTACACTTGGTAGAAATCGCCTACAATAATGGGTATCAAGCATCATTGAAGATGAGCCCATTTGAAGCACTTTATGGAAGAAAGTGCAATACTCCAGTAAGATGGGATAATCTAGCTGATAGAGCAATGGTTGGGCCATAGTTTCTCAAGGAAATGAAAGAACAAATGCTAAAAAATAAGCAGAATTTGAAGGCTACCCAAGTTAGGCAGAAGCGTTATGCTGATAAAAACAGAACCCACATAGAGTTTAAAGTGGGAGACCATGTTTTCCTGAAAGTGAAAGACAACAGAAGTTCCCTGAAGCTGGGAAACTGTTCCAAGTTGGCAACCAGATTTTGTGGGCCATTTGAAATCCTATAAAGGATTGGGCCAGTTGCATATATGCTTTCATTACCTGCATCCATGACTGTACATAATGTGTTTCATGTTTCATTGTTTAAGAAATATATACCTGATGTTAATCATGTAATCGATTGGAATGTGATTCAGGTGGAGCAAGAAGGTGTCCTGCAAGTGCATCCTGTGTGCATATTGGACCGGAAAAGCAAACAGCTCTAGAATCGAGCCATAGGGGTTGTAAAGGTCTAGTGGACCTAGTATAGTACCAAGGACGTGACATGGGAGCATGAAGATGCTATGCAGGTAGAATACCCACATCTTTTGAAGATTTTGAAAATCTTGTTGATGTTGTGTAAAGAGTTGCACTGAGGACAGTGAAAAAATAAGGGGAGGGGATTGTAATAACCCAAGGACGTGCCCCAACTATATTATGAATTGTAATCATGTTTATGAATTGTAATCATGTTTTGTAGACTGGTGAGCCGAGTATTGATAAGCTGGTGGCCTTATGTGTTTATTAGGATGAAGAGCCTAAGTGTTGTAGGCCAGGAGCATGTTTTTGTATATGTAATTATGTAGAACATTAATAAAGATTAAACATCACTACGTGCAGATCGAACATGAAGAAAGAGTGATGGGGGACTAAGATTCCATAGGGTGGGTAAGGGAAAGGAGGCTGGAAGGTTGGAAAGAGGGGCTAAGCTTAGGGGTTAAGTCCTTGGGAATAATAATTTATTATTATTCCAAAGTGGTGTGAATGGTATACTTTTATCCTAAGTTCCTGGAAAAGGGAACGAGTACTTAATGGAGTGCATGCAGCTTCATGGGAAACATGTGTCAGCCCAGGCACATGCAATTTAACCCAAGAATTGATCCGTGATGGGGGTTCGTCCTCCATTCAGGCATCCACCATCTGTCTTGCTGTGCGTCTACGTCTGATCTCTGCATACCCTTACACAACTCTGAAACCAGAAAACCATAATGTTTTCCTGAGAAACTAATGTATCCGTCATCTGAACCATTTGAGTCTGTGTTCAACCTCTGTGTTGATTCCTTGTCACGCACCCTGAAACCAGTGGAAAACCCATGGATTGAGCCATGTCACATGTGTACCCTGTGAGCCCATCCTATCCTCTCTTGCAGAGTCGATTCCATACCCAAACTGTATTTGGGTTGCTGCCTTCTATTTTTCCTGAGTGGAATTGTCCAGTTGTTGTTGTTGTTATCCTCACCTTACGTGAATTGGGCTAAAACTGATTGAAGAAGTGGTTGTTCAGGCTCGTGGTTAAAGAGGTAGGTTGTCAGGCCTATGAGAAGCTCTCTCCAAGTGAGAGAGTCTACTAGGAAGTGGTTTTCTCCCAGAAAGAGTCTAGCACCAGCTACAAAGCTCTGAGAATTCCTGATTCAATCTGTTGTCAAGAACCAGAGAGGGAGGTGAAGCACCGATGGAATGTGCTTGTGAAGGTGTATACTCCCAGGTGGAACATGCATGTGGGGAATGAGATTTCGTGAGTAGTGGGTGTAAGAAGGCTCTTGGAGAGAATCCTTCTGGTTTCTCTGTGTAGTTTTCCTGTAACCTTAGCCTAGTCTAGGATTCCCTTGCTCGGGGTGGAGCTTAGTCCCAACTCGAGGGTGACCCACTATCGAGCGTGATGAGAAACATGGTCTAAGGATGAGAGGTTCGTGGAAGGTTTGCACGTAGTTGGTGGAGTTACTACAGTTTCAAAGATAAGTATCATTATGTGTTTAATTTCAGTTAAAATTCATGTCTATGATTCTTGTAATATTATCATGTATTCTATTGCAAGTGGAATTATTGTTAATTCTAATTAATTATGTATGTTAGTGGTAATTGTGTGTTTACTCCATGTTAATTCATTTAACTTCATTTAAATGCATACTTTATAACTATTATTCCATGTAGTAGTGTTACCCGACAGTGGGGTTGATGGTCGGGGACGTTACACCATCTTTGTGCGCAGGTTATGGAAGATGTCGATGTGCTTCGACACTGTCTAGTCTCTCTCCTGGCATAAATTTGTCCATCTCGTGTATTTTTCATCATAGTTTCCAACAGGGTAGTATTTCTCCTTGAGGGAATAGACAAAAACCACTCAAGTGGGTTCTTACCCAAAAATTGCAAACTCATCTCTAGCATGTTTCTCATAGTAAGTTTTCCACCGATATTTGACATGGGAAAGGGATTTAAGGAGTGCGAAGGTGAATTTTTCACTATTGGAAAAATTTTGAACAAAAAAGTAACCCTCTAGCAGACTTAATATTTTTTTTAAAGAATCAACGTCTATCTATCCTTCAAATAAATGAATATCAAATTTAACTTGTACCTTGAAGGACATCACACCTCCGAAGTGACTATTGGTTGAAGGTGCCTTAGTTTCTATTGACACCCATCAAAGGATCTTAGAGAAATTATTCACCATCTTGTTTCTTTGTTGCATGAGGGCTTCCTTGAGAAACAATTTGATATGGTCTCCTACTCCTTGATCTCTATTTTCTTCTTCCATGGGAGGCTTCTTGGGCTGGTGTGGGTGTTCTTTCCCAAGCTCAACCAATTCAAGATCCAATTCCCAATAGCCCGACCTCATCGAGGACATACACAGAGAAACAATAAAGAACATATTTCTTTGATACCACTGATCTAGATTATGTTGAGAATGAAATGAAAGTAGAGATATAACAAGGAAACACACATAGATATTGCAAGAAACAAAATAATACAGTTGAACTCAGATTCTATTAATGAATGGAATACAAAAGACTGTAAAATGTAAAGCACACAAACTGGCTAGAATGGTGGTAGCTTATCCTTGAAGAGAGATATGTGTCATCTATTACAAAGAGGCCAAAAGGAATTTTAACATAAAAGTATCAATGATAAAACCCTAAACATCCAAAACCCTAACCCCAGAAGATGAA
Organism: Picea engelmannii; assembly: GCA_009831015.1. Taxonomy (NCBI): domain Eukaryota; kingdom Viridiplantae; phylum Streptophyta; class Pinopsida; order Pinales; family Pinaceae; genus Picea; species Picea engelmannii. Next base: position 2,125,447 of record ML777724.1, read on the forward strand.
ACACCAAAACATTTGTGGGGCCCAATGTGGTTAGTTGATACGTCAACTTCCCAGGGGTGTAACTTTTGCATACGATCTCCATTCGGGGAAATCGGTGGCCTTTTAGAAAGTTCTAGCCGAGAATTAAATATTCTGAATGACTCAACATCTTCCTTCAATTACATATTTGCATTTTCGCACCAAAAGAGCATTATTTAGGGCCTCAAAACAACACTGGAAGTTTGGGACCCAAAAAACTGTAGAAAAACTACCAAGATGTGGAACCATTCTGAATTAATGGAGCAGGTGGGTGGCCACCAGTATCCACTCGGATCACTTAATGCATATGAATAATCATTATATATAATAATCTAAAATAAAAATGCACCGCACCATTTATCAATGTCACTAAGGCTCAAATATAACTTAAAGTATTCACTGCATTATAAATAGGATTTAATGGATAGTCATACCTTAGTCCAAAAATAACTAAATTGAAATTGTTCGCATAACCTTTTCTCACCATCATAGTCCATATATACATCCTTATCCTATATAAATCATTCATTTTTCCAAATAATAGATAGTATACTTCTTAATAACCAGGAGGTAAGCTACCTTTGCATTGAAGCCAGGGAATATATTAAAAAATGTTCATTTAAAGTTCAAAATTCAAACCTTGAGCCACTATCATGAGAAGGGATGTGCACATAACATACAAGCTTAGGAAATATACACTTGGCATGGGCATTGCATAGTTCAAAATGCCAAAAATGATGACCGTGTTCCAATAACATTGAAGGAGAGAGTAAGATCCATTCATAGTATCACTTGTTCTTAAAGTATCCACTATTATGATTTATTTCAACACCCACACAAATTGGAATGAATACTCACTTTATGGTGAAAAAAGTAAAAAATGACAATCTCGTCACCAAAATTGTGATTTCCATTACTTTTATTGCTAATACATAAAACAAGATGACTAAGAATTCCAATATCATTGAACGAAAGAGACATTGGAAATGTCAGTTATATTAAAGTATCCACCATTAGGTTTTATAACTCAGAATGCCCAAAATAATGATCTCATCCATTAACATTGAAGGAGAGATTAAGAGCCATTAATAGTGTCACTTATTCTTAGAGTATCCACTATTAGGGTTTATCTCAAATCCCACAACAAATGGGATGGAAATTGTCTTTATGGTGAAAAAGTCGAAAATGACAATCTCATCGCCAAAATTGTGATGGCCATTATCTTTATGGAATAAAACATAAAAAAAGGATGATCAAGCATTCCAATAACATTGGAGGAGAGAGGCATTGACAATGTCACTTATATTAAAGTATCCACCATTAAGATTTGTTTCAAATCCCATCACACTTGGAATGAGAATTATATATCTCAAAATGTTGAAAAGGATGATCTCATTCCAATAACATTGAAGGAGAGAGAAAGAGCTATTCACAATGTCCTTTATTCTTAGAGTATTCACTATTATGGTTTATCTCAACTTCGACCACAAATGGGATGGGACCTCACTCTATCATGTAGATGTCGAAAACAACAATCTCATCCCCAAAATTGTGATGGCCATTACCTTTATGGCATAAAACATCGAAAAGTATAATTGAGCATTCCAATGACATTGGAGAAGAGATCCATTAACAATGTCACTTATATTAACATATCCACCAATAGGCGTTATTTCAACTCCTATCATGCTTGGGATGGGAATTTCATAGTTCAAAATCCCCAAAAGGATGATCTTGTTCCAATAAAATTGAAGGAAAGAGTAAGAGACATTCATAGTATGAATTCTTCTTAAAGTATATTTTATCAGGGTTTATTTAAACTCCCACCATGATTGGGATGGACAATCACTTTGCGGTGCAAAAATTAAAAAATGATGATCTCGTCCTAATAACATTGAAGGAGAGAGCCATTGATGCTACCCCTTATTCTCAAAGTATCCACTATTAGGGTTTATTTCAATTCCATCCACAATTGAGATGGACATTCTATTTATGGTGCAAAACCCCATAAGCACTATCTCATTCTCATAGTATTCAAGGATATTAATATTCATAACATAGGTTCTTTGCAATCACATCCAAGGACAAGACAATTAGTATGAACATCCAAGTGTTTACAACATCCCATAGTATTTAAAAATCTTAGATCAAAATAATATGAGGGGTTAGAACTACTACTACAAGCTTCGAATCCTCAAACTTCTTTTATAAACAATGTAAATACTAAACTATGGAAAGACGTAGGCTGCTCAAATGCCAAATCACATGGTTAAGAAGTGATAATATTATGGAAGGGACTATGCACAAGGATAGAGCAGAGAAACATTATTCAATTAAGCCTCATGACAAAGGTTTACTTTTTAGAAACAAGTGAATAAATTGTCTAATATTGGAAATAAAACACATTTAAACTTCATTACTTCATGCAAGTTCACTTCGAGTGGGTAGGAATGACCCTCTCAATTTTGGAAAAAGAGGCTAAAAATTACATGTCCACACCTAGTCCAATAGCTTGAAAATTACATTTCGATGAGTTATGTTAGCTCTTGCAAGTATTTTTTTCAAAGGCTGATGTGAGCACACTACCCATAATCTCTCAATGCATAGTTTTCAAAAACTAATTTGTGACCTAGAATTGAATGACAAATTTTTTTGTGTTGATAAATTTGATCCCTCTCAATGCCTAATAAATCTAGATTTGAGATGTATTTACACTAGTAATATTGAGTTGATAGGATCTATGTCCAAAACCATCTAGATTTGTATCTTTACAAGGCTTTCATTAGGAAAGGTATATCACAAATCTTCATATAATATAAATAATATATGAGCATATCCCAATAATAATCACCATGATCAACAATGATAAGCACGAGGTAGTATATGTGTGCATCCTAATGATAAAACTAGCATTGGCCACTAGAGAGAGAATAAAGTGAATGTGCCCACGATGAAGTTGTTAATGTTAAATGAAATCTCTAGATGTCAAGTTGGTTTCTAGCACACCGAGTTAACTCCAATTAGACTTTGGTGAGTCATTGAGTTTTAGAGTGCTCAAGACACTCCAACAAGAAAGAGTCTAAAGGCGATACTCCAATAGAGAAGATAGTCCAAGGGTAAACTCTAAGCATTAGATCAACACAATATTTAATTTTGTCTGTTGATTGTATTAAAGTCAGAATTTGATGTATGGAGTCAGTACGATCCGACTATTGATGAAAAGGTGAGATCAATGACCATTATTAATTGCACATGGGTAACACAAGAGTGGGTTAAAAAACTCGAAGTGGACATGCGCTGTCTTTTTGTGAATTACACCCCTCAAGATTCCGACTGGGGCAGAGAAGTTGGTCCAAAGTTGTGGGATCCCAGAGTGTGGCAGAAGCCATGGGAGTTCATTTCGTCGATTATGAGAAATAGCAGAACAAAGAGCACTAAAAGGCTCTTCATAGAGTGGAGAGCATCCAGATCCAAGGGGTGTTAATTTAAGAAAAGAACATCCCGAGCCGAGGAGAGCAATAAGGCGATAAGCCAGAAAGAGATTTGAAAGAGAATTGTTGGTGTTGTTCCTAGAGGCATAGATCGAAGAATAAGCTATTCAATTTTCCTATTTGTTATTGTTTCAGTTTGCTTTTTTAGTTTGTTGGTTTGTCATGGTTATTATTAATTTCTTTAGTATTTTTGTTTTCGAAATAAATGAACTAGATTTGTGTCTAGAGAGTTGCTTCCAGAGAGTCATGGTAAAATTGTTGCCATAGATAATTTCGCAAATGGGATAATTTTCCATGGTTTTATGAAAAAAAGATTCACCAATTTCCATTTTTTCTAAAAAGAATTCACCCAAATTCCACAAAATAAAATGATTTTACCTTAAAAATCCCAATTTTTTTATAGAAACTATATAAAATCCTTAGAAATTTGAATATTTTTACAAAATTATTGCCAAACATTTTACATTTTGCATATTAAGGACTAGTAAGATTAGCCCAGGTTTCTACATTTTAATATAAATTTTCATTCTTAAAATCATCCCTGGAAAGCTTGTTGTACCTGAGGGGAAGCCTTTCCATAGGCAAATTGTATTCCCCAAATGTTTAGTAAACCATCTTCATTCAAGCCTACTAGTGTTTAATCATGTAGCATGAATCCCTCTTATGCATCTAGTGGATGGATCATCAAGTTATGGAATGAACCACTAGGGTAGATACGAGGGTGGCATGTGTACTCATATCTAAGCTTGATGGAGAATCAGAGAAATTAAATCTTCGATTAAGAGGGAGAAATGTGAGATAGTAATCTTGGAGTGAGGGACCAAAGTATGTTTAGTGTTTGATGAACCATGTAGGTGAAATGAATTCTTACAAAACTAGCCAATACAATGGATGGTAACCATGCATTTTGGTAGATGAATTGTTTTTTATAAGGACATCAATGATCAGTTTGTTGCAGATACAAAAGGAAGAAGAAAGTTGAGGATGAAGAAGAAAACCCAAGTGAATTTGTGCATTGTAAATCAATTTTTCCATCATGAAGGTTCATGGTTTGCCTAAACCATTTGTTTGTGAGGTTCATGGTCATCCAAAACCACTTGAGCATTGTAAGTACTGATGAATAAACAACTGGGATTAAGGGGGAGTGTTAAATGTAATCTCTAGATGTCAAGCTATTTTCCAACTTACTAAATCAACTCCGATTAGAATACAATGAGTCATTGAGTTCAATTATGATTTATTGTAGTGTTACTAGATCCGTTTGGATCCTCATTGTATCTTTGTATTCTACTTAATAACTAGACAAATCCCCATAGTGTGTTTATCGTGCATCTTTTTCTTGTTATTATTTCTATTATGCCTTTCTGTGAACTTTGTCAGTCAACGGATCATGTTCATTGTGATACCATCCAATCAGTCCTTCATGTTGCACGATGACAATATTTACTCCAACATTTCCCACACAATTTTATGGTCTCATTGTGAGTGCTAAATCTTTAGTAGAAGTGTCATAAGAATAGTATGCAATTCTATAGTGTAGGTTTTTTCCTTGAAACCCTACATATTTACAAGGTTTTGAAAATCTTGTAGCTTTAATATTTCAATCAGTTATCATATAACCTTTTTATAACACTTCCCAATCATGCTTAAAGTTTATAACAATTTCAAGGATGCTTAAAAATACCTATGAGAATGAGAAAGCCGCACCATCATGTACTTTTTTTATGAAACTTTAATCAAAGCACTTCCATGTTGACCCTTTAATTTTTTTTAAATTTTGAAGTCCCGAGTTCCTGCTTGAAACTTTATATATTTGGAAGTTTTGGATAAAACCTATAGCTTTAAGATTCTACATAATTTTTTTATAAGACTTTTCAAAGAGGCTTATAGCTTCAGGATTCTACATAGTTTTTATAAGACTTTTCAAAGAGGCTTAAGACTATCTTGTGAGAAAGATTCAATGTCATGTATTTTTTTCATAAAACTTAAAAATTATCAAACCTTGTAGTGACAAGGTTCCTACTTTTTTATAATAAAATTTTCCTTATAAAATAAATATATGCCAAAACTAAGAGCAACAGCTACAGAGAGGAAAGGGTGAGACCCTTTTCTGGTTTAGGTTTGGTGGCCCATTGAAAATATAAGTACGATGGTTCAGGTTTTGTGGCCCATTGAAAATATAAGTACGATGGTTCATAGTTATTGTATGTTTCAAACTTCTTATGATGCCACTTTGTAAATTGAGTTTTGGACACCAGATCTTTCTCCACATATGATTTTTTTTCAATAAAAACATTGAAACATGTTGGATGTTCCAAGGCCACTTTGTAAATTTAGTTTGGTCACCAGATCTTTCTCCATATATGATGTTTTTATCAATAAAAACATTGAGACAGCTTGGATGTTCCAAGCTACTAAAAATATGCAAGCACTGCATTTCAATTGTAGGGTGAATCGTATGTAAGAGCTGATACATTAAGTGGTTATTTGGGGAGCATAAATTATATTGTAAGTCTTGTTTGGAATGGAATGAAGAAGCTGAGATGGATTTATGTGAAGAAAAGTGTAATTCTGGGAAGTATACTGTGAGGCGGCATCATAAAAAACTAACCCTCTAGGGAGGCTATTCCATGAGAGCTGTTTGAAGTAGCTTTCAAGGCAGTGGAACTCTGACGTGTTGATAAAGTCTTATTGCTTATTGAAAATTCATTCAGTGATAGCATTTACTGTAATTGCGTTTTACTTCTTCACTACTGGTTGAATATAATCGGTAAAGTGTAGCACCAATTTATGTGAACTTTCTTCTTGATACAATCGTAAAACTTTTTTAATATTTATGGGTAACTTGAGGTTTAAATAGATATTATTAATAGTGGTTTAATAATTAAGTCTTACATCTATTGATAATGGGCACATTTAATATGTTTTTAGTACTTAATCAGTGTTGTATGGACAGGATTAAATATTATTGGAATATTCTTAGTTGTCCCAATAAATCAATGGTTGTGATTTCAACCACTAACTTCCTCACTATTATAAAGACATTCGTTTACATGTTTATTTTTTTACTTTTACTTAATCATATTTAAAATTTACTATGATGACTGGCTGATTGCCACCTCTGAGTGATTAACATTTCATTTTCTAAAGAGCCCAAGTTTACCGGCCACAATTTTTACTCCAACTATTATTTACAGGGTGGGATTTTCCTGCCTGGAGCTTTTACAGTGTCGTCTTACCATACAGGGTTCTGTAGTTATTTAATGCCCAGGGCTCAGTTATTTCGACGTTCACTAGCCACAAATGATTTGTGACTATGCTAGTTTCTTCTCAATCAAACTTCGTCTACTTTGAGATGGTGTCGAATTTTTATTTCTACATTTAAAAATATAAAATTAATACACAATGGACTACCCATATAATGAATTTTTGCACTACAGATTGAAGTGATTTGCATCTTTTCTAAATGATATTATTTCATAAATTTTAAGAATAAATTTAAAAATTATTTTAATTTATTTAAAGTTTTAAAGAAAAGTTTATATAAAATAATAATTATAAATTTTATTAAAAAATTTAAATCAATAAATATAATACAATATGTTATTAAAAAAATAAATAATAATTAAAAGAAAATAAATAATAATCAATCATAAATCTTTATAAAATTATTGAAAAATATGAAATAATTTTATTTTACATCATATCTAAAATATATAAAGTGTATCGAGTATATAAAGTGTATCCATAATAAATTCATCTTAATTTAAAAGTTTTTAAATATAACCTCAAAATTTTCTAAACACCAAAAAATTATTGTGTATTTTATATTTTTAAATATTTAATAAATCAGAAATAAAATAAAATAAAATAAAATGATTAATTTAAAAAATAATATAAACACATTTTAATCACAATTTTTTTATTATTTTAAAAAGTTGTTTAAATATTGAAAAACTCTTAGAACAATCAAATTGTGTAGAAATAATCACTTAAATTTAACAATTTTTAATAAAATTTGGAATAAAAATTTCTCAATAAAAGTTTATTTCTTAAAATTTCCTAAAAAAATTTAAACTAGGATATTCTTATATTTATTAAATCTAAAATTAAAAGAAATAAATATTAATAATTCTCTATTTCAATTTAGCTTATCAATGTTAAAATACTAACTTGTTAAGTCTAAAGGTCTACACCTATTGATAATAAGCACATTTAATAGGTTTTTAGTGCTCAATCAATTTTGTATAGACAAGATTAAATATTGATGGAATATTCTTAGTCGTCTAAATAAATCAATGGTTGTGATTTCAACCATTAACTTCCTCACTATTATAAAGGCATCAGTTTACATGTTTATTTTTTTATTTTTATTTAATCATATTTAAAATTTACTATGATGTCTAGCTGATTACCTACTGATTAACAAAGATTAAAGTTTTATTAAATTAACCATTTAATATTTACCAATTTACCAACCTGAATAAATTCAAATTTAAAGTTTATTTTTTAATCTACTTTCACCAACCACAACCACGAGTTTGAGACTGCGCTAGTTTTCCATTTTGAACACACCTCTAAAACTAAAATAGAAGAAAAAAGTACAACAAAGCGTAAAGTTAAAAATAACAAGTAAATTGTTCGATGCCTGGGTGAAGCATCTAAAAGACTTTAAGAAAGATATTGAAGTGACTCCATACAGAGATACATAGATATCAGTATCACACGTCCATACAGTGTCTGGCATGGATGGCACATCTTATACTTCACTTGAAATGTATTACAGTCCTTGTCTAATCTGTTCTGCACAATATAGATGTTGCCATTAACGTCGCCATGGTGCTTTTCATGTAACCCAGCCGGGACTTCTGTGTCCTGACTCTTTAAAAGCCTCACATAATTGGAAGGTTTGGACAAGGATAAAACAACGATAAAACCAAACCACTTTTATCAAACAACGATAAGCATCAGGCAGCATCTCAGTGATAGAATCCGCAATTGTCGCCAGACACAGAACGGACTGAACGTGGCCACGATGGAGTTTTCATCTGGTCGTGGTGGCCGTGCTGTCGGTGAAAAGCAACCCGTCCTGTCGCACGACCACGGTATCGACGGGCTCACTATGAGCTCCGATCGTCTCGATGCTGAAAAGAGTCGCGCCGTATTCGCCTGCCCCCCCGTTCACCGTGCAATCATCTGATCCGGTGAAGAATACCCCGTCAGCGGTGAGCTCCGATCATCTCGATGCACTTGGACTCCAACAGTTCACACACCTACACGCTCTTTTCTGGCGATGCCGCCGAGTACAGCAAAGCTGCAACTTATTCGACGATTTGCTGCAGTCGGCGGCATCATCGGATAAGAGCGTGAAGGTGTGCGAACTGTGGGAGTCCAAGTGCATCGAGACGATCGGAACTCACCGCCGACGGGCTGCTCTTCACCGGATCAGATGATTGCACGGTGAAGGCATCGAGGCAAATACAGCGCGACTCTTTTCAGCAACCATCATCTCTGTATAATGAAAGTCGTCTCATCTACATCTTTGAAACCCTCGGCTCTTTCTCTCCAGCGTATCTTTAATAGCTCTTTGTGGAGAGACTACGTGGCTAATCGAACCGAAGGAATTGAACCTCGCAACGCCAGCTTGTGTAATGCCATAGTGTGTCTTGGCCTGCAGAATTTATAAGGTTTTTGACAGAATCCTATAGCTTCGGGATTCCAGAGATGACCTATTTATGACACTTCACAAGAATGCTTAAAGAATTGTCTGTACGGAAGCCTCAGTATCATTTGCATTTTTTTTTTTATAAAACTTTAATTTAAAGCCTGATATTTTGTCCTTTTAATTAAAAATCCTGAAATTTGTGAAATGTTGAAGTGACAGAGCCATAGTTGAAACACTATTTATTTCAAAATTTTGAAATTTGTGAAATGTTGAAGTGACAGAGCCCTAGTCGAAACACAATTTATTTCAAAATTCTGAAATTTGTGAAATGTTGAAGTGACAGAGCCCTAGTCGAAACACTATTTATTTCCAAAGGATGCTTAAAGCTGTCTGTCCGAAAGCCTCAGTAAGTCTGATATTTTGTCCTTTCTAATTAAAAATTCTGATTTTTTTGAAATGTTGAAGTGACAGCCCTAGTTGAAAAATTGTTTATTTCCCATCGATACTTAAAGTTGTCTGTACTAAAGCCTCAATATCATGTGCTTTTAAATAACACTTTGATTTAAAGTCTTGTACATTTTGTCCTTTTTATTTAAAAATTCTGAAATTTTAGAAATGTTGAAGTGACAGAGCCCTAGTTTAAATATTATTTATTTGCAAAGTTTTGAAAAAACACATAAACTTCATATATTTGCAGGTTTTGAATAGGTATTTGTCCAGTGACAGGTTCCTACATTTGGTCAGATGAACTATTTATAATAGGTCTCAAGGATGCTTAAAGCTGCCCGCAGGAAAGCCGAATATCATGCGCTTTTGTATAAAATTTTAATTTAATTAAATTAAAAATTCTGAAATTTTGAAGTGACTGTATGATCACATGTAATATACTCCATATGCTATGATAGTGAGACCAAACCAGGTTGTTCTTTTATATATTTTAATAAACTTAAAGCGATATGAATAAGATCAGGGTTGTTAGGGTTACAACTATATTAAAACCTTTAGGTTTACAAATACTGTGTGATGCCCTCAACTTTATTAAAAGCACTACAAATTTATGTGTGATGCCTTCAATTTTATTAAAAGCACTACAAACTTTTGTGTGACCTTTTAAGAGGAAATATATGTTCTTAACCATTAAGCCCACTTAAAGTGTATATTTCCTCCAAAATAATTCGGTCAAAGTATTGAAATCACCAACATTAGGTATCATATGTAATATATTCCATATGCTACAATTATGAGATCAAAATACTTAAAATACATGTAATTTTGAATGGAAATATATAGTTATAAAGGTTAGCAATTAATGCTTTATGAAATAAATAAAATACATGTAATTTTGCGTAATTTTGCATGGAAATATGTAATTAAAAAGGTTTGCAATTAATGCTTTATGTTTCTTTTAAAAGGTTTTCTAAAAAATCAATTAATAAGAAATAAAATTATATAATAAATATAATTGTATATTTTTAAAATTAAGTTAAGACTTTCAACTTTATTACAAACATAACAATATACTTACATAGTGTTGAATCACCATTTTTATCTTAGCCACCAGAGGATTTTTTCTTGTGTTGTCGAAGACGAAAAACAATCCCCACTACAAATATGACCATACCCAATGTCCACACTTTAATAAACGAAAATCATAGACAAACATCCTAGCAATTTAAGGTAATGCGAGTGCGGAAATGGGAAAGTGTGTATCCAAAATCTAGATGTCGAAAATCAAGAGAATCAAGAGAGAAGATATATCTAGACTCTTAATTTATATATACTAGCACAACCACATTTAAGTAAAAGTGGTTGATATTGACCAATTGGCACCATTTTCCACCTTTTAAAGCTAGTGACACCTATCAATGTATATCAACCACTTTTACTTAAATGTGGTTGTGCTAGTTGACGATTGATGTGGGGGGGCGTAGTTGACCATGGTTGACTACAATTGACCATGCTTTATTGTGGTTGACCATGCTTGATTGTGGTTGACCATCATTGACTATGGTTGAGCATGGTTGTGTATGGTTGACCATGACTATGACTATGACTGAGTATGGTTGAGTATGGTTGACCATGGTTGACTATGGTTAACGATGGTTGAACATGGTTAAGTATGGTTGACCATGGTTGAATAGTGTTTGGTTGCCTATTGTTGATGATGATTGACCATGGTTGACTATGGTTGACTATCGTTCACTATGGTTGACTTTTGTTGATTAAGGTTGACCATGTTTGACCATGGTTGAGTATGGTTGACCATGGTTGATTGTGGCTGACTATGGTTGACTGTGGTTGAACATGGTTGACTAGGGTTGAACATGGTTGAGTATGGTTGAATAAGGGTGAGTATGAGTGACTATGGTTGACCATTGTTGACTATGGTTGATAATGATTGACCATGGTTGCCTATGGTTGATCATGGTTGAGTATGAATGACTCTGGTTTAGTATGGTTGAACATCCTTGACTACGGGAAACCATGGTTTCCCATGGTTGACCATGGTTGACTATGGTTGACTATGGTTGACTATGGTTGACCATGGTTAAGTAGGGTTAACCATGGGAAATCATGTTATTTTAACTATTCAATTAAATTTATTGAATTGTAAATATTAAACAAACTTATTAAACCTTAAATATAATTATTAAACATTAAATATATATTTTTTTTAAGTTATTAATTTTGGAACTTTAGTAATTTACAAAAAATTATTAATATTAAACTTTATAAATTTAGTGAAATTAATCAACTAATATTATATTTACCTAACATTTTTAACATTATTATCGTGACCCATGCACACATAAGTGGATAAAATCCCACCCCCTTATCCTTCAATTTTTAGAAGTCCATTAGATGTAGCTTGGGTGGTTGGGAGGAATGATTGTTACCCTCTCGACCCAAGTTCAAATCTTTGAAGTGACATGTCGTGCCCTTTAATGGGTCTATAAGATGTTCTTGTTGTTGAGCCCCCACTACTCTGAAAATGCTTAGCCACCCCATGTTCTCTCGCGTATTTTGGAGAGGTTTTTCGTGGACGTAGCGAGCACGAATATCTAGTGCCGTGAACCACATGTAAAAAAAGAAACATTTTTAACATTATTGTAAATTTAAGTATTAACATGATTAAATTAATATATATATATATATATATATATATATATATATATATATATTATTAAGTATATATATTATAATATTTTATATTAATACATAGAGATATCTAAGAGATATATATTTACACTAATGTGGAAATAGTAAATTATAAAGGGTTTCCACCCATTAGCTTTTGGCAGATCATATAAAGGGTTGACCATGAAAATGACAATAGTCAACTAAATTGCTAGTTGATAATGTACGTTGGTTGACCATGGCCATGATTGTCCATGGTTATCCATGACTGTATTTCAACATTAGTTGATTATGTTGAGTTGATTATGGTTCAATGTGTTGAGTATGTAAAACCATGATTCATCACAGTGCGACAATGGGAGACGTTCGTCGGATTATGACATTGGGAAATGTTCATGACATTGTAATGTTGGGAAATTTTCATCACAAAATGACGTCGGGAGATGGCTAAAACATTGCACTATAGGGAAATGTTAATCAAAATCTAATGTCAAGAGATGTTCAACACATTGCGGCGTTGGTAAGTGATTGTGACAATGTGAGGGCAGGGGAAGGTTTCTCACATTGTGACGTTGGGAAATGCTCGACCATGACCATGACCATGGTTGACCATGACAACGACCATGGTTGACCATGACAACGACCATGGTTGACCAAATTGATAGTTGATAATGACCTTAGTTGACCACGGTCAACTGCGACCATGGTTGACCATGAGCATGGTTGACCAAGGTTGAAAATGGATGGTTTTGGTTGACAATGACCTTGATTGAACCACAACCATGTTGATAGATGGATGACCATGACCGTGACTGTCATTTACCATGGTTGACCATGGAAATGACAATGGTTAACCAAATTGATAGTTGACAATGTGCTTTGGTTGACCATGGTTGACTAAGGTTGACCATGGTTACTCATGACCATATTTCAACATTAGTTGACTATGTTGAGTTACATATGGTTCAACATGGCTATTATGTAAAACCATGGCTTGTCATAGTGCAACATTGGAGATGTTCGTCAAAACATGACATTGGGCAATGTTTGAGACATTGAGATGACTTGGAAAATGTTCGTCACAATGTGACGTTAGAGATGGTCAACACAATATGATGTTGGGAAATGTTTGTCATAATGCGACATTGGGAGATGTTTGACACATTTCAATGTTGATAAGTGATTTTGACAATGCGACGTTGGGAGATGTTTGTCACAATGCAACATAGTGAAATGTTCATGACATTGAGATGTTGGTAAATGTTCATCAAAATGCAACATCAGTGTTGAGATTATGTACCTTGGGAGGTGTTCTCCATGTGTTTGTGAGCTCCTAAACACATGTGGGAAGTACTATGTACTTTGTGCCTTGTACTTTATGTCTAATTTCACTTTGACTTAGGAGATTTAAGTCAAAAGTGAAATTTGGTCATTTATGACTAAAATGACTGTTAATTCACTTTGTGGGTGAATTAGGAGACATAAAATGAACTTAGGGAACTTAACCCAAAGTGGGTTTTAGAGTGAGATTATTATGGGATGATCTCAACCTTTGATTAGACTTGAGATGGGATGATCTCAACCTTTGATTAGACTTGAGATGCGATGATCTCAATGATCTATTTTTTAGGTTTCCTTATGGAGGTTCAAGAGGGGCGCAAAGGAGGATGAAGAGCTCATTCACTATTTTTTTCACTTGGAGAGTTTGAGAGAGAGAGCATGAGCATGAGGTTTCAGGCAATGTTTTAGGCTAGCTTGGGTGCTTCCATCCATGGAGACAACCAACAAGCTTAGGGCCTCAGTTATTTAGTGGGGAGGTTCTTTCTTGGAGGAGGGTGCATCATCAGCAGGGAGGACTTTCAGAGCTCAGATTGTAGTGAGGTCTATTTTAGAGGGAGGCTACTCATCAGTATCAGAGTACTATGGAGGGGTTTCTTCATCAAAGCTTCCAGTTGGCTTCCTACTCCAGTTTAGTGGTCTTATTAGCATTTATGGAGGGCGCACCATCCTAGGGCACTCTTGCTTCAGTTGGACTTGTGTTACAGTTTGGATCAAGTTTCTATTTTATCAGGTTCATCTATATATTGTACTTACTATATTCCACCTTCCATTCTCCTTATATATACACTTATGTTCCAAACTAGTTTTCCCCGGGGGGGTTTTATCCAGGGTCATGTTGACCAAAAATACCTATGTTCATCTTCATGTATGTTAGAGTTTAGAACTATTGTATTTTCAGCTATAACAATATTTAGGTGTGTTATATATATTTTGGTATGCATGTGCTAACCCTTGGTGACAAGAAATACATTCTAGAGCACAAAAATTGTTTATGTAACTGTAAAAAATTAGCAAAGAAGTTCCTGAATTGTTCACTGTTATAAAACAACAAAAAAACCTTCATTGACAGTTGAAACTTAGAGCCAACTTGAGGTCAAAGACAAACCTAGTTGGAAGCTTGATAAAACCTAGAAACTCTTCATGGTATTAGAGCTTGGTGGTTGATTTCTAAGTAGTTTTGGACATCATATGAATTGGTTGTTTTAGACACCTTCTTGGCATATTTTGTGGACATCCATTGACAAAGTTTAGTGGAATCTTGTTGGTAGAACTTTGTAGAGGGTTGTAGAGTAGTTTGTGGACATTTTCGCCCATCTCTTTTCACACCTACGTGGTAGAAGTGACGTTGATTTTTCATGACCTCTTTTCACACCTATATTGCTAGGAGTGAGGTTGGTGTTCACTTTCCTCTTTTCACACATGTGTTCACAAGAGTTAGGCAACGTTACTTTGCAGTTGGAGCATCAGTTGGAGTGCAATTTGGCAGTGATGTTAGCATCTCAGATGCGTGTGGAGGATAGGATAGCTGGGGCTAGAAACTGGTCTCCTTGGAATGCCAGGATTGTCTTTGTCTTGGAGGACTTCAAACTATGGGACATAGTTGAGGTAATTGTTCCTATTCCCCCTGCTACTACTCCCATCTTGTTAGAAGAGTTCAAGAAGAGGAACAACAAGAATAAGAGGACCATATGTGATGCATTGCGGGATCATATCATTCCCCACTTGATTGGGAAAGCTTATGCATATGAGATGTGGGCATCTTTATGTAAGATTTATCAGAGCTCTAATGAGAACTGGAAGATGGTTCTTCATGATCAACTCAGGGGCATTCACATGGTCAAGAGTGAGTCAATGAATTATTTCCTTGGTTGATACACCCAGATCAAAGACGAGCTTGGAGTCATTGGAGAGGTGGTCGAACCTAATTCTATGGTGAGGACAGCCTTAAACAACTTTACCAAACTGTGGGGTCCATTCGTTCGTGGAATTGTTGTCAGGGAGGTCATGCCCACATGGGAGAGGATGTGGGATGAATTCATCCAGGAGGAGACTAGACTTGTAGTAGAGGCTTCTGGAAAACAACAACAACAGTCACTTCAAGGCGATGAGGATATTTCTCTTTGGAAAAAGGGCAAGAAGAAGGATGAACGTGGAGGTCGGTAGGGTCCCAAGTTTGGGGCCCCACCATAGGGAGGAGAGAGTAACAGTGGTTAGAAGAGAGATATGAGTAAAGTGAAGTGCTTTGTTTGTAAGATGTTGGGGCACTATGTTGGATAATGTCCCAATAGGAAGAAGAAGAAGAGGGGTGGTACCAAAGCTACAATAGAGGAGGCAAAGTTTCAGACTCAGTTAGAGAGAGAGTGTGATTTCCTCATATGTTGCACTTCAGTTGAGATGACACCCAGTGTCTGGTATATCAATAGCGGGTCTTCGAGCCATATGACTAGAGTTAGAGAGAATTTGACTAATCTCAGAGACATCGAGGTCAGGATGGATATTTCCCTCAGAGATGACTCCTTGGTTAGAGTTGGTGGGATTGGCATTGTTACCTTTTAGAAAGATGGCATGCCACCTATATTGTTCATAGACGTTCTCTATGTCCCTGGGCTGAAGAAGAATTTGATTTCAGTTTCTACCCTCCATGATAGAGGTATTGAGGTGTCCTTTAGAGGGACCAAGGTATTCATTCACCCTAAGGGGTCCTCACTTTCCTTAGGACAAGTGATTGGAGTGAGGGATGGTAAACTGTTCAAATTTCTTTTTCAACCTCTTCATGCATTGGTAGTGAGCAACAAAAACAATAGGAAAACATGTGAGTTATGGCATTGTAGGATGGCCCATCTACATCATAGAGATCTTGTAGGGCTGAGATAGGTTGTGACCAGAGTGCCACAAATCAGTACATATCATTAGGATGTTTGCAGAGGGTGTGCGTTTGGTAAGTTTACTAATGCCTCTTTCCCCAACAATGACACCAAGTCAGCTGGGATACTGGATTTAGCACACATGGATGTGTGTGGGCCTATGAATTAGAAGTCCTTTAGTTTTTGTGAGTACTGTCTCACATTCATTGATGACTACTTAAGGAATACATAGATTTGTTCCCTGAAGACCAAGAGTGAGGTATTCAAATGGTTCCAAGAGTTCAGAGCTCTTGTGGAGAACGAATCTGGAAAGATGATCAAGGTCTTGTAGTTGGATAAAGGGGGAGAGTATTCCTCCACACAATTCATAGAATTCTATGCCCAACATGGCATTAGAAGACAAATGATCATACCATACAACCCGCAATAGAATGGGGTTGCCGAGAGGAAGAATCGAGCTATCACCGGTATAGCGAGATCCATGCTGCACGATTAGAGTTTACCTTTATACCTATGGGCAGAGGCGAGTGCTACTACATCTTACCTGCAGAACAGGAGCCCCCACAGGATATTGGGGAAGATGAATCTTGAGTAGGCCTTCACTGGTAGGAGGCCCGATGTCGAGCACATCAAGATCTTTGGGTGCTTGACCTTTTCTCATGTCCCCTCAGAGAAGGGGACAAATCTAGACCCCACAACCCAATAGGGGATTCTAGTTGGATACTCAGAGATGTCCAAATCCTATCGTATCTACATTCCATCACTTGGGAGGGTGGTGGTGAGAAGAGATGTCAGATTTGAGGAGGATAGGGCTTTTCAGAGATCTCTTGAGTCAAAAGTCACTGTTGAGGATGATGTAGAGGCGCTGATTGATGTCTCAGAGGGATCACAGCCTCAGGTTTTCGGTACGCCAATATCAAGGGTGACAAGGTCACCATGCACAACTTCAGGGTCATAGTCAGAGGGTGTTCAGTCAGAGGGGGAAGAGTCTTCAGGATCTTAGAGTGTTGAGACTAGCATTGAGGCAGTTACTCTTGGGAAGAGAGACCTTAATTCTCCATTGACCACTTTAGGGAAGAGGAGACCTAGATGTTTTCAGGAGACGCTGAAGGAGGCCAAGGAGAACTGATGCAGACCCCCCTTCTCTCCTAAAGACCGCGTGACCTCCCGGTCTGGGATCGATCAATAAGCTGTGTCTGATTGACTCTTTGGCCCTCAAGAAACTCAAATCCACTTAACATGCACTCTTTCCCTTAAAGAAAAATTTATATAGAACCCAACCCACGACTTTCTCCTTAACGCCTTTAAGCTTCAATGTGCTTAGACGCTAATTATCCTGGTTATACCCCTCCCTTTATGTGACTAAGGCTGTGACTANCTCCTAAAGACCGCGTGACCTCCCGGTCTGGGATCGATCAATAAGCTGTGTCTGATTGACTCTTTGGCCCTCAAGAAACTCAAATCCACTTAACATGCACTCTTTCCCTTAAAGAACAATTTATATAGAACCCAACCCACGACTTTCTCCTTAACGCCTTTAAGCTTCAATGTGCTTAGACGCTAATTATCCTGGTTATACCCCTCCCTTTATGTGACTAAGGCTGTGACTAGTCGCCTAATTGAAAGGCGCGTCATGACTTCGCGTATTGGGCATTTGCATGCGAGTCACTTCGACTCTCCTGACTTCTGAAATCTCGACAGGAGCCTAGCACATGCTAGCCCCTCTATTCCCCTTCACCGATGTGACCCTTCACTATGAACGTGGGCCAATATTCGAGCACTTCGCAATTTTGTGTTTCGCAATTTCATGTCTCGTGAGTTCACACTTCACAAGTCATCTCCCTAGACGCTCAACGGTCCAGATCTCTTCTCGAACCGACAAATCAGATCAAATATTTGTGGTTTTGTGCTTTGCGAGTTCCCAAAATTCTTACCTCTGATTTCCCAAGTTGCAAAGTCCCGCAAAACCAGATCTATGGTTCAAATCCCTCCTTCGATCAATGACTGTGATATTTTTTCAACTTTGGAGTCTCCTTGCCTCCATTCTCCCAATAGTCGAAATTGCGATGGTGATGGATCAATGGTCCAGATATCCCCTTTGATCAATGACTTAGATCATTTTGCGATTTTGTGTTTCGCGAGTTCTTGCGACTCAAACTTTGAATCCTTCGAGTCACGAGTCAAAGAAATGTTGATCTCTTGCCATGTGTCCTCCTTGACAACGAACGGTCTTGATGATTTCAGAATGATCAACGACTTTGATCTTTTCGTGAGTTTGCACTTCGTGAATCCTCACAACTCTGCTCTTTGACCTTTCCACTCTACGAGTCAGCGAAATGTTGATCTCTCGCCATGTGTCATGTCATGATGGACGGTTTCGATGATTTCATAAATTTGTGACCTTGTTCCTCTTGTGTATGTTCAAATCTTTAATGTTAGTGCACTTTACCTTGTTCCTCCTCTGTACTTGCTCCTCATTGTCTAGACGCTGATCGGATGGTCCAGATCTTCCCTCTGAGCTAAAGATTTCTTTAGACTTAGAATATTTTCGAAAGGATTTAAAGGCTTTGACCTTTATCCTTCCCGTGAGTCCATTTCTTGGATCTCATTCGTGCTTCTTGGAAAGTGCTACTCCTCCCGAGCTTGATCTCTTGAAAGATTTCGATCTCCCAAGCACTTCTTACTTTTCTGGGAAATCCGTCAACTTAGATCCAAAGGTTCTTGAAAAGAATCGTTTCTCGCCTTCATGGCATTCTTCTGTTATTAGATAAATCCGTAGGTGCGGACACTAACCGATCTCCCTAGATCCACCTGGATCTAGAACAAAGCAAGACATAACATGCCTCTTTCCCTAGATTTTGACCATTGAATTAACTAGGAGGCAAGAACAATTAACGTACCTTATAATCGCTTCCTATGGTCTTTGTTGCTCCCTCTTCGCTCCGGTGCTCTTGTGCAATCAAGACCAAAACAACACAAACCAACCAAAGTGAAGAAAGCACAATCTATTCAATGGTCAATCTATGTATATGATCAAGCAATTATATAATAAAGTGGAAATAGATTTATGGGAAAGGGACATATTACTGTATCATATTAATGGAAAGTAAAGATTACAACCTGAGCCTTGATGTCGCAAAATTCCTTTCGATGACCCTTGGATTTGACACACACACTTGCTCACTTGCATGAAGAAGATCAACCCCTTTGGATAAACTTGTTGGAGTCTCTAAGTTGCTGTAGCTTCAGTCCTTCACACAATTCTTTCACTAATTCTCCAATGAATCTTGCTTAACCTTGCTTAACCTTTTCCATGAGAATTCCCTCAATATATAGGAGAGAATGAATTAGTTACTTGGATAAGAATGATCCCAAAATATCAGGGAATCCAGTACTAGGATAACCATTCGAATGCCATCTCATCCTTCTAGAAGATTCCCTTCTAGAAGCATCAAGAATTCATCTTTTTCCTTGCTTTAGAAAGAGTTCGCACCTTAGTAGTTCAACACAGTGCGAACTTCTCGCACCCTAGCTTAAGGTAGCCTGCGAGAATCATGCATTCTCGCAGGCAAATATACTAGTAGCCTACGAACAATCTTCAAAAATGAGTTTTCTGGAAGAGATGAAAATAACTTTTTCTCAGGAGAAAGTTCTTATGAAGAGCCTAAGTACACCATCATCAATACATCATCATGATGACCAAAATCACGGGTAACAGAATGCCCCCCAAAGTATGAGGTTGGAACCAGTGACAACCGATAGACTTTGTAAGTTGCATGTGTGTGTCGGGAACCAGGAGTACATCTAATCGGAAACCTGCAAACAACCAAGCATCTGTAGAATATCATATATATCAATTCTGAGGTAGGCATTCCCATACTTAGATCACAGACTGATGACATTATAGACATGGGTCATGGCCACCAATCATACACTGTGGATCCATGCTGTCAAAATATAGCATAGCCACTGGAATACACTGTGGATCTATGCGAGAAATTTCAAATCAAGACGACATAGCCACGAGACATACACAGTGGGTTTATGTGTCGCAAATTATACATATTCCATCGCAACCTGGACCACAAAGATGATATCCAGGGTCTTCAATCTCGTCGCCCAAAGTACAAATCTAAGCATGTGATTACATGTGTTGAAGTCAAACATGGTAGAAACCACTTGATTACCGGTCATTGATGAAACCATTAACAAGTGCGAGGGAAATCACCATTGATGTCAATGACTCCCAAGGTACCAAAGTACAATCCATCGAGTGTGAATAAATGAGTTGAAGTCGAACATCCGATGGAATCTTTCAATCAGGGGTCAATGATGTAAACCCACTATCAAAAGCAAGGAAACCTGTCATTGAGGCATGCAAGCTCCAAGGTACCAAATAATTTCTAAGTCTTGATTCCGGATAATGAGCTGAAGTCAATGGAACAAAACTCGTCACAGGAGGGCCTTGATGTATCTCCCATCAATGACATGAAATGAGTAACATATTTTGAAGGTAAAACAGAGTATGATGTGAATTGGACTGGACACAGGGAAGGCTGACACAGAGAGAATGAATAACTGTAGATGGCTGACTTAATATAGGTTTCATATGGACTTCTCTTGAACATATGAACGACATGACCAATGATTTGGCAGCATTGACTCAAAGATGACACAGGGAATGACCTTGTAATCAATCGAATGAGAGACAAAATGGATTTCCCAAACCGGCTTTAAATGATGAATAGGGGGTGTCATGTTCAAGAGCGACACTAACTGCCAATCAATATGAAGATGAAAACATATCCCTTTCCCAAATTTTCCCCCACCATTTCTGGCGAGTACCTCTTTATTTTTACGCAAGCTTGAGGAGGATAACATATGCTTGTTGATGTAATCTCATCCTTTGGACGAGTCCCTCGGAGTATGTTTAACGAACCCTAAGAAGGAGTGGTTCGGTCCCATCACGGGTCTGTCAATGTTTGTTTAACGAGTCCAAAGTTAGAAAAATCGAAGGTTTTTCAAGATTACAGAGTTTGGAAAAACACTTAAAATAGAACTCTCTCAATTCCTTTTTCGTAAAATAGTCTAAATGAGACCAAAAAAGAGATAAATTGTCGCTCACCAGACACGTACTTCAAATACTTTATCGAACATGAAAATAGCAAGGTCGCTCGACGATCTTTTCATGTTTAGAGAGTCTGAAAAGAGCTTAAAGAGGACTCCAGGGGGTTCCTTTTTCGTATAACCTTGTTGAGCCCGAAAAAGTGATAAAAGTATGCTTGATCACATTCTCATGTATTTATGAGTGCAATAACGGACAAAAATGATACTCGAGGTTTTATGTAAAAACCATAAAAAACAATAAAAAACACGCGATAACAAAGAAAAACATGTTCGTATCCCTGTATTTGATCATCAAAGTCAGCACGCCTGCAAGAGTTACACTCAACATGACATTAGGGATTAGGGTTTAATTGATAAATAATCATAAAAACCAAAATGATATAGTAAAAGTAAATAAAAGGAGTAAATACTCTTTTTACCAAACCATTTTTACATTTCCACTATTGAGCTCAAAAACCCCTCTTTTACCCTCCAAGTTCAGCGTCAGATTGCGGGAGCTACGAGAGACCATTCAGCGAGCCGTCTGCGACATTAAGGTAGGATCTTCGTCCTTGACATTTTCATGGTTTAAATTTGTAATTTAATTGGTTAAATTTCCATTTTTAAGTTGGTTTTCTAGGCCCTACATGCGCGCTGCCATTCTCGCAAGCAGGCTATACGGGGCCTGCGAGAATGATGCATTCTCGCAGGTGAGCCTTAAGCCACCTGCGAGGTTCTCGCACTATGCACACAGGGCACCTGTGAGAACCGCAAAGCCCAAATTTTTAAAAAAATTTTACCCAATGAAAAAGATCCAAAGCATGAAAAAGGTTATTAATCCTCTTATTGTGTTCCTTGTGCAGATAATTGGCCATCAACATGGTGCTTGAGTGGCGTGAAAGGGAACATGAAGAGGACAATGCAATGGCCAAAAATCATCCACCTACCATAGATTCTTTGAGAGACTGTGGGCTCTTGAAGTACTTTCGCATCTCGAGCATGAGGGCCCAATTCAGACTATTAGAGTACCTGGTGCGCATGTGGAACCCAGATCAGCAGGTGTTTCGTGTGGGGGTCCACACATTGTCCTTAGACATCGAGGACATTTAATTTTTGACTGGTTTTTCATGGCGGGGGTACTATGTGAGCCTGACAGGTAGTAGATGTGGTGGGCTAAAGATGAGTGAGTACTGTAATTTACACTGCATCTCTGAGGCTGAGAGAAAGAAAATAAAAGTGGTTATCTAGGGGGTACAGGACTTGACCCTTCGTACTATCCTTTTCACTATAGCTCGGATGGCTGGGAGTTCTACTCCTCACATGGCGTTACAAAGCTACTTCCAGTATGCTATTGAGTGTACTGAGCCTCGAGTGTTCAACTGGGTAGATGCTGTGTTGCGCAGTATAAAAAAGCAATTGACCAAATGTAGGCGGGGTGACCTGAAGCAATTCATGTATGGATCTTTGCTGGTATCCTTCTTCCTTGAGCGGGTCCCATTACTGAGACTACAGGTGGAGTGGAATTTACCGGCTCCCAGGGATCCACAGATGCTGAGATGGTATCGGCTCATGGCCCGACACGTAGCAGGACCGATCATCAGATATGATGATACTTTCTTTGACTGGCTTCAACCACAGATGTTGATGTTGATGACAACGCTTATGCTGGGCTGGATTTCCGAGGAGATCCATATTTGGTATTACCAAAGGATGCTCAGTGGGAAAACCTTGGTAAGAAGTACACACATTTTCTCTTTTTAAATGTTTTTGAATTTTTTATCATATTCAAATTTTTTTGTTTTATATGTTTGTCCAAAGACTAATACAAAATCGTTTGTTGATAACACAGATGTTGGACCTTACAGACTTCCCGACACTTCTCCCATCTAGCAGTGAGGAGAGGTAGTGGCAGCACCACAGTATGCTGAGGATTATCAAGTGGTGGAACAGAATCTAGAGGGCCTGACTGCAGACATTCCAGACATGACTCTGGAAGAGGTTCCACGACGTGATCAATGTCATACTGTAGGGGTATCAACATCTATGAGTCGACTGCTCTGTAGGGTTGCTAGGGATGTCGTGTGTTACCGTGAACGTCATCCATGACGTCACTTTGTAAAAGCTATAAGCTTCAATTTTTGACATTTTGGTCTTCGGACAAACTTTTTAAAAAAAAACTCTTTTGATCGTTATATATACAGTCGACTTCTGCTGGTTTGCTTTATATTGTGTGAATTTCAATGTGATTGATTTATAAAGTTCTCATAACTATGCTTCGACGGATGATAGGAATTCATAAAACAAGTTGGCACACAATGTTGTTTTCGACATTGTGGGCGTACCAGACATCTGTCAAGTCCGCTACTGGGTTTATGCCTTTTTGGTTAGTCTATGGCGTGGAAGCCATTCTTCCTATAGAATGCGAGATACCCTCTCTGAAGCTAGCTATTGAAATCCTACCCAACACTTCTGCTGAAGAAGAACATCTATTGTATCTTATGTGATTAGACGGAACTCGACGCGACGCCACTCTAGTAATAGAAGCCCAGAAAAAACGTGTTAAGGCCCAATACGACAAGCATGTCAAGCCTCGCGTTTTCTCTGAAGGTGATCTTGTTATTCTCTATGAATAGGATCAAGATGTGTTAGGAGTTGGGAAATTCGAACCCATGTGGTGAGGTCCTTATATCGTTCGCCAATTTTTGGAAAAAGGAGCATATGAGTTGGTAGATTACGATGGTATCCCTTTGAGTGAACCCAGAAATGGGTTGTACTTGAAGAAGTACTATGCATAAATCATCTGTGCACAAGTACTTGTATTTTAGTGTATCATACTTTGTGTGTGTTACTATATCTTTCTTTTGTCGTTATTTGGTCTCTGCCCCTATGTGACGTTGTGTTTGATTTCTAGATGTCGGAGTTTTCGCTACCCTATATTGGCTTCGCTGATGGTGCTAGCTGTAGTACTCGGAACCTTGCTTCTGCTGCATGGGAAATCTATACCCCAACAAATGAACTTGTATCTTTACGAGGTGTGTGCCTCGGCCGTGCGACCAACAACATTGCAGAGTATAGTGTCGTTATTGAATTATTGGTTGATGCTATCTCGCTCGGAATTTGTCATTTGGTTGTGCGACTTGACTCGCAGCTTGTAGTACTACAGTTAAGTAATATCTACTCTATTCGAAGTCCTACTTTGTTACAGGTGTATTTGCGAATTCGCCTCTTGGAACGTTATTTTGATCATATTGAATATCAACATATACGACTGCACGCATGGAATCTATCCAGCTGCATCCAAGCAGAAGATTATAATCAAGGGGAGCGTCGAAGACTTCCACTTCAACTTGGACCGTTTTACCTTCTAACATGATAGGCAACGAAGGAAGAACACCGTAAGGCTTAAAACTAGAGCCATTGAAGGCTTTAAGAGTGTTCTGGGATTCATTCAAAGGAGGAGAGACAATGGCTTTCCAACAAGCAAAAGACATAACACAAGTCGAGGCACCCTCGTCGATAACAGTTCGGCAAATGTTTTTGTCGGAGACAACCACTTGGATTTGAAACACGAGTTGAGGGGGTAACCTTGGAATGTGATCTTCCAAGTCAAAGACTATCAAATTTGTATCGGTCGGGTCAATTCCACCTATATATTTCAACAAGGCCTTCCATTGTGCAGGACAAGACTAAATGACTTCAAGGGATGACATCACTAAAGGTGCCTGGGCCAGATCTTCAACAATGCTGTAGTTCTAGGCCGCACGAGCATGAGGATTGAAAGTCAATTTTTGAACGACACCTTTTGGGGGGGGTAGTAGAACTGTGTCGAGGCTCGGTCGTTAGAGATGAAGAGGACCGTTGGTAGGTGGAGTCGCTGGAGAGGATTGTACCAAAGCAGGAGGTAAATCGTCAACCTTCTCCTTAGATGGAGAATAATCTTTGGCTCGAGTCGTGAGTGGAACATTGTTCTGCTTAGAATCACCAGTACACATCAAAACATATGATGTCATAGAAGAGGAGGGTTGGTCATGAATGACCAACTGAGCCTGTTGTTGAGACGGGAAGGGTTGGGACAAGACAGTCGGTGCTGGTGGTTTTGGGGTTCCCTGAAGGAACTTAGTGACCTCGGCACGTCGTGGACAATCCTTCGTATAATGATCATCACCACAAATAAGGCAAGGGTATCGTGGTTTGCGCTTATCCCGATCTTCAACAGGAGTGGTTTTAGGTTGCTCAGCTTGATTATTATTTTTTCCCTCCTTATTCTTACCTCTCCCCTTTTTAGATTTGTTTTACCGGCTGGGGTAGATTGGACAACATTTACCTCAGAAGTTTTGCTGGTGGGAGTGGTAGGAGACGGAGCATTAGAAGAAGAAGATTTAGGATTTGTTCTTGAAACATAATGTGATTGGGCTTGGGCAGTACCAATCACACCGTCAGCGGCATGTGAGGCAGCTGGAGTAGTTGAAGTGCTGGAAGTATTAGGACAAGGTAATTCAAGTAGTAAATCGTAAAGTGTTCCCGTTTGCGAATAAACGAGATCAAGATACTGAGCATGACTTATAGCCTGCTCTTCTGTGACAACACCACCCATGGAAATGTCCTTACCGATTTCATTCACAAATGATTTTGTAAACCATTCTGCCAGTAACTAATCGGGGAGCTCAAGTTTAATGAGACGACGTCTCCTTCGCCACTCATGGATATGATCCGATATATGAGTGCCTTTAGTCTATTTGAAGAAAGTCAAAATCTAAGTCCCGGTATCATAACAGATTGGTAACTGGTAATGTGTAAGGAAAGCCATAGCTAGGGTATTGAAGTCATAGAAGAAACCTCATCGCAATTCGATATACCACTTCGCCGCAGAACCAGTAAGGGTTCTTTGAAAAAGATGTAAACAAATAGAGTCATCCATCAACGAGTTGGATGAACACCATAGGTGAAAAGTCATAACATGATTGTTCGGTTCCTCTCCCACTTTGCCGTCGAATTTAGGAATGTCTGATGGAAGCTTGGCTGGAATAGCAGGCCATAGTGGAGAGTGACGAATAGGATCATTTAAAATCCTAGACAAATCCGGAAAATCCAAAGTAGCGAGAAAATGTAACTGTCATTCACCTACGGGTACTGGTGGCTTTGGGGTGGAAGCCCTATTGGCAAACCAGTAGGACCGTAAGAAGTCTGCGCATAATGGGAAGACCCAGGCAAATTCGATGGTGGTTGGAGAGGATAGTAGCTCGAAGGATTGTAACCTTGAGAGGGGACATGAGTTTGAGCATTCGTACCCCAAATAGGATTGGGTATACCTGGATACGATTGGCCTATAGTAGGGACAGGCAACTGCTGCTCCCCATTCGAGTTGTCAATTTTGTTATTGGATAAATCCGTAGGTGCGGACACTAAACGATCTCCCTAGATCCACTTGGATCTAGAACAAAGAAAGACAGAACATGACTCTTTCCCTATATTTTGACCATTGAATTATCTAAGAGGCAAGAACAAGTAACATACCTGATAATCGCTTCCTATGGTCTTTGTTGCTCCCGCTTCACTCCGGTGCTCTTGTGCAGTCAAGACCAAAACAACACAAACCAACCAAAGTGAAGAAAGCACAATCTATTCAACGATCAATCTATGTATATGATCAAGGAATTATACAATAAAGTGGAAATAGCTTTATGGGAAAGGGACATATTACTGTATCATATTAATGGAAAGTAAAGA
>ML777724.1:2161939-2184512 GCA_009831015.1 Picea engelmannii
CAAGTACCTCTTTATTTTTACGCAAGATTGAGGAGGATAACATATGCTTGTTGATATAATCTCATCCTTCGGACGAGTCCCTCGGAGTATATTTAACGAACCCTAAGAAGGAGTGGTTCGGTCCCATCACGGGTCTGTCAATGTTTATTTAACGAGTCCAGAGATAGTAAACTCGAAGGTTTTTCAAGATTATAGATTTTGGAAAAACACTTAAAAGAGAACTCTCTTAGTTCCTTTTTCGTAAAATAGTCTGGACGAGACTGAAAAAGAGATAAATTTTCGCTCACCAGACGTGTACTTCAAATACTTTAGCAAGCGTGAGAATAACAAGTTCGCTTAGTGATCTTTTCATGTTTAGAAAGTCTGAAAAGAGTTTAAAGAGGACTCCAAGGGGTTCCTTTTTTGTATAACCTTGTTTAGCCCGAAAAAGTGATAAAAGTATCCTCAACCACGTTCTCATGTTTTTTACGAGCGCAAGAACGGAAAAAAACGACTCTCGAGGTTTTGTGTAAAAATCATAAAAAATAATAAAAAACAGGCCATAACGAAGAAAAATCTGTCCATAACCCTGTATTGAATAATCAAAATCATCACACCTGCAAGAAATACACTCAACATAACATTAGGAATTAGGGTTTATTCAATAAATAATCAAAAAACCCAAAATGATATAGGAAAAGTAAATAAAATAAGTCAAAACTATTTTTTTACCATTCCATTTTACATTTCCACTATTGAGCTCCAAAACCCCATTTTTACCCTCCAATTTTGGTGTCAATTTGCGGGAGCTACAAGAGACCATTTAACGATTTGTCTGCAGCATTAAGGTAATCTCTTCATCCTTTACATTTTCATGGTTTAAATTTTTAATTTCATTGGTTAATTCTTTAGTTTCAAATTGGTTTTTGAACCCTACATGCGCGTAGGCATTCTCGCAGGCAGCCCATACGGGGCCTGCGAGAACGATGCGTTCTCGCAGGTGAGATTTAAGCCACCTACGAGGTTCTCACACTGTGATAATGGAGCACCTGCGAGAACTGCAGAAACCAATTTTTTTTAAAAATTTTAGCCAAATGAAAAAACTCCAAGGCATGAAAAAGTTATTAATCCTCCTTTTATGTTCCTTGTGCAGATAATTGGCCAAAAACATGGTGCTTGAGTGGCGTGAAAGGGAACATGAAGAGGATAATGCAATGGCCGAGAATCATCCTCCTACCATAGCTGTATTGAGAGATTGTGGGATATTAAAATACTTTTGCATCCCGGGTATGAGGGCCCAAGTCAGACTACTAGAGTACTTGATCCGTATGTGGGACCCCAATCAACAGGTTTTTCACGTGGGAGCTCACACACTGTCCATAGACATTGAGGACATATACTTCTTGACTGGATTGTCCAGGCGCGGGTATTATGTCAGCCTGACCGGTAGTAGAGGTGGTGGGCTAAAAATGAGTGAGTACTGCAATCAATACTGTGTACCTGAGGCTAAGAGGAAAAAAGGAAAACTGGCTATCTGGGGGGTACAAGACTTGACTCTCCGCACTATAATTTTTACTAAGCTTGGATGGCTGGGAGTTCTTCTCCTCATATGGAATTATAGAGCTACTTCCAGTATGCCATCGAGTGTACTGAGCCTCGAGTATTCAACTGGGCAGATGCGGTGCTTCACAGTATCAAAAAGCAATTAACCATATGCAGGCGAGGTGAATTGAAACAATTTGGGTATGGATCTTTGTTAGTGTCCTTCTTCCTTGAGAGGGTCCCCATATTCAGACTACAGGTTGAGTGGAACTTACCGGGTCCCAGGGATCCAAGGATGCTGAGATGGTGTCGGCACATGGCCCGACACGTTGCAGGACCAATCGTCAAGTACGATGATATTTTCTTTGATTGGCTTCAAAACCAGATGTTGATGGTCGATGACTACGCTTATGCCGGGTTGGATTTCTGAGGAGATCCGGATTTGGCATTGCTTGAGGACGCTCAGTGGGGTGACCTTGGTAAAAAGTACACGCATTTTCTCTTTTTAAATGTTTTTTTGTGAATTTTTATCATATTCAAATGTTTTTGGTTTATATATTTATCTGAAGACTAAAACAAAATGTTTGTTGATAACACAGATGTTGGACCGTATAGACCTCCTGGCACTTCTCCTATCCAGTGACGAGGAGAGGTAGCAGCAACAACACCACAGTATGCTAAAGATTATCAGGTGGTGGAACAAAATTTAGAGGGCCTGACATCTGACATTCCAGATATGATTCTGGAAGAGGTTCCACGATGCGATCATCATCACACTATAGGGGTATCAACAACTATGACCCGAATGCTCTGTAGGGTTTCTAGGGCAGTTGTCTGTTGCCGTGAACGTAATCCGTGACATCACTTTGTAGAAGCTATGAGCTTCAAATTTTGATATTTTGGTCTTCGAAAAAACTTTTTGTAAAAACTCTTTTGATTGTTATATATACAGATGGTCTCTACCGGTTTACTTTATAATGTGTGAATTTTGATGTGTTTAATTTATAAATGGTTCAAATGTCTGTCCAATACATAATTAGCCAATGCATCTATTAATGTATTAAGACATCTAGGAATATGCTGATATTCAATGTGATCAAAATAACGTTCTAAGAGGCAAATTCACAAATACACCTGTAACAAAGTAGGACTTCGAATAGAGTAGATATTACTTAACTATAGTACTACAAGATGCGAATCAAGTCGTACAACGAAAAGACAAATTCCGAGTGAGATAGCATCAACCAATAATTCAATAACGACGCTATACTCTGCGATGTTGTTGGTTGCACGGCCAAGGCATACACCTCATAAAGATACAAGTTCATTTGTTGGGGCATAGATTTCCCATGAAACAGAAGCTAGGTTCCGAGTACTACGGCTAGTACCATCAACGAAGCAAATATAGGGTAGCGAAGACTCTGACATTTGGCAATCAAACACAATGTCACATAAGGGCAGAGACCAGATAACGTCAAAAGCAAACTAAAGTAACTCACACAAAGTATGATACATAAAATACAAGTACTTGTGCACAAATGATTTATGCATAGTACTTCTTCAAGTAAAACCCATTCCTGGGTTCACTCAAAGGGATACCATCGTAATCTACCAGCTCATATGCTCCTTTTTCAAAAACTCGGCGAACAATATAAGGACCTTGCCACATTGGTTCGAATTTCCCAGCTCCTAACACATCTCGATCTTGTTCATAGAGAAGAATAAGATCACCTTCAGAGAAAATGCAAGGCTTGACATGCTTGTCATATTGTGCCTTGACACATTTCTTCTGGGCTTCTATGACTAGAGTGGTGTCACGTCGAGTTTCGTCTAATCGCATTAAATTCAATAGATGCTCTTCTTCAGCAGAAGTATTGGGTAAGAATTCGACAGCTAGCTTTAGAGAGGGTATCTCACATTCTATAGGAAGAATGGCTTCCACACCATAGACCAATCGAAAAGGCGTAAACCCTGTAGCGGATTTTACAGATGTCCGGTATGCCCACAATGCCGAAAACAACATCGTGTGCCAACTTGTTTTATGAATGCCTATCATCCGTCGAAGCATAGTTATAAGAACTTTGTTAATTTCTTCGACTTAACCATTAGCTTGTGGATAATAGGGTGTTGAGTTATCATGACGAAGACCCAACTTTTCTGTAAGTTCCAACATCATAAAATTCCTAAAGTGACTACCGTGATCAGTAATGATAGCTTGGGGAACACCAAAACGTTCTCTGACATGGTTAAAAGAAACAACGCTGCAGTCTTTCCAGTATTATCGAATGTCGACATCGCCTCGACCCATTTTGTAAAGTAATCAACAACTACAATGATGTAACCATGCCCCCTGGCTGAGTGAGGGTGAAATGTCATGAAATCGATGCCCCATTTTGCAAAGGGACCAACTGATACTACAGGATGAAGATGAGTAGGATGTGACCTCATTTTCTAATTGTAGGTCTGGCAGGCATGGCATTTCTGAATGACAGTAATGCAGTCGTTGAACAAGGAAGGCCAAAAATACCTTGCACGTAAGATCTTCTGGGCAATAGCATACCCAGACATTTGACCACCACATGCTTCGGAATGGCAGTCATTCAGAGATTTCTCAGCTTCATCAAACTTCAGACAACATTGAAAAATAGAGTCAATTCCCCGACGGTAAAGAGTATCCCCGAGTATAATGTATTGACAAGCTTGATAACTTATACGACGTCGTTCAGTACTAGACAAAGCAGGCCGAAAATTTTGGGTTTGGAGATATATAATGATATCCCCATACCAAAGATTATCAATGCTTATAAGGAAAAGAGATTCATCAGGTAATGAATCTACTGCTACTTTTTCCGTGGCAGAGTGAGGAAAATCGCATATCAACTCAGCAAAAACTAAGGATTTCTTACACGTGGCGCGATCGAATGCCAAGTCAAACTCCTGGAGTATGAAAATCCATTCGGAGTATTTTCCCCCTAGCAATTGACGTGTCAAAATATGTTGCATAGGGTTGCAATGAGAAATCTCTGTAGTTTTCCTTGAGAGGATATAATGCCGAAAGCATTGGACGGCTTGAACGACAGCCAAGGCCAGTTTTTCAACATGTTGATACTTGATTTCAGTTGATGTAAGACTTCGACTCAAGTAATAAATAACATGTTCATCGTGTGCATCATCCTCTTGGACTAGAACCATGCCAATAGTATACTCCGAGGCAACAAGATAAAGAAAATAATCATGACTATAATCAGGAGGAAAGAGAAGTGGAGCTCATGTGAGGGACAACTTCAAAGCTTCAAAGGCATTGTTGGCAACGATATCCCAGACGAACTTTGAATCTTTCTTTAGTAGCCGCGTAAAACCACGAGTAATCTCGACGTAATTAGGGATGAAACAACGAAGAAAGTTTGCTTTCCCTTGCAAACTTTGCAACTGGCGCAGTGTAGAAGGAGGAGGGAGATTAAGAATCACCTCAACCTTAAGAGGTTCCACCCTGATCCCTTGACGTGAAATGATAAAACCTAGAAGATGCCCGGATTCTACGCAAAAAATGCATTTATGAGGATTTAAACGTATACGATAGAACTGACAGTGAACAAAAATAGCTCGGAGATGAGTGGGGTGATCGACCCAGCGCAAAGAATGAGCTGGTAAATCATCCAAATAGGGTTGCACAATATGCTTTATATCATGAAAAGCATAAGGCATAGCACGTTGAAACGTCGCGCCAACGTTCTTAAGACCGAAGGGGAGTTTCCTATAGGTAAAAGTAACCCAAGGACAAATAAAAATAGTGTTATGTTGGTCCTCAGGAGTGATGTTAATTTGATTATAGCCAGATAAACCATCCATGAGAGAGAAGATTTCACTTCCGGCACAGTCATCGACAATCTGGTCGACGAAAGGGGTTGGAAAGTTGTCTTTTGGACAAGCTTTGTTAATATACCTATAATCAACACATACACGAATACTGACACCTTTCTTATCAATTGGAATAGGGTTGGAAACCCATTATGTCAGAGCCACCGGATAAATAAAGTCGACTTTTAGAAGTTTTTCAACTTCGAGCTTGATAGCCGCCACTTTACGTGTGTGGATGGGATGAAGGCGTTGTCAGACAGGTTTAGCTCCGGGGTATGTCTTTATCTCATGTACAACAATAGCAGGGTCGATACCTGACATCTCTTCGTAACTCTAGGTGAAGATGTCACGAAATTATTTGAACAGAGATGTATAGGTGACAATTTCATCTAGAGAACACGAAGCTCCAATATGAACATTTTCAACTATCCCAGGTTTAACGGAGATGTCAATGGGAATCATGGGAGAGATATTACTGAGGTTCCCTTTAGAAAACACATCATGTGGGGATTTGGGAACGGTTGATATGACAACAACGGTCGATGGAGCCGAAATCCGTTGGTAGTTCTCAAGAGTGTGTTGTTCCAAAAAGAGTATGGAACGATGATGCCCATCGTCCCAGGGTGTGTCCTCCAGGATAGACATGATCATCTCGTCAGTTGAAAAAATGACAAAAAAAGGACCAGGAGACAACTCATCAAGAGAAGGAGTAGAAGGTGTTGCCGATTGAATGACTTGATAGGCAAATTCAACCGGACTTAACGGCATTGCGTCGCCGAAACAAGGATGATCTCCAGGGTCAGGGACTACCCAAGGGTCATGTGACGTAGGAAGTTCGTGAGGTACGGTGGAGATCATATTGATAGAAGCAACTGATGGGCTTGGAATATCGGGCGGTGGAATGGGGAAAGTACCCATTAACGAAGAGTCCTTTAAAAGGCCTACACCAACATTCTTGTAACCCGGCGGGGTTTTAGCAATAAACGACACGTTTCCAGTATGAATATCAGAATTGAAGAAGACAAGTTGTTCAACCGTAACAAACTTTCCTTGATGAGGAAAACGTACTACATGGAAAAGTGTTGACACAATAGCACGCATGGAATCGATCCAGCTATGACCAAGCAGAAGATTATAATCAAGGGGAGGATCGAAGACTTCCACTTCAACTTGGACCGTCTTACCTTCTAGTGTAACGAGCAACAAAGGAAGAAGACCGTAAGGTTTAAAACTAGAGCCATTGAAGGCTTTAGGAGTATTTTGCAATTCATTTAAGGGAGGAGAGCCTATGGATTTTCAACAAGCAAAAGACATTACACACGTTGAGGCACCCTCATCGATAACAGTTCGACAAATGTTCTTGTCAGAGACAACTTGTATCTGGAATTCGAGTTGAGGGGTAATCATGGAATATGATCATCCAAGTCAAAGACTATTAGATTCGTATCTGTCGGGTCAATTCCACCTACAACTTTTAACAGTGCCTTCCGTTGTGCAAGACAAGATTGAAGGACTTCCAGGGCCGACATCGCTGAAGGTGCCTGGGCCAGATCTTCAATAATGCTGTAGTTCTAGGCCGTACGAGCATGAGGATTGAAAGCTGATTTCTTAACCACACCTTTTGGGGGTGGTCACAGAACTGTATCAGAGCTCGGTCGTTCGAGATGAAGAGGACCGTTTGTAGGTGGATTCGGTGGAGAGGGTTGTACCAAAGAAGGAGGTAAATCGTCAACCTTCTCCTCAGACGGAGAATAATCTTTGGCTCTAGTTGTGAGT
Organism: Picea engelmannii; assembly: GCA_009831015.1. Lineage (NCBI taxonomy): Eukaryota > Viridiplantae > Streptophyta > Pinopsida > Pinales > Pinaceae > Picea > Picea engelmannii. The sequence goes on from ML777724.1 coordinate 2,169,095, forward strand.
GCAACGTTTTTTTGCTTAGAATCACCAATACACATCAAAACATATGATGTGGTAGAAGTAGATGGTTGGTCATGGATGACCAACTGAGCTTGTTGTTGAGACGGGAAGGGTTGGGACAAGACTGCTGGTGTAGATGGTTTCGGGGTTCCTTGAAGGAACTTAGTGACCTCGGCACGTCATGGACAATCCTTTGTGTAGTGATCATCACCACATATAAGGCAAGGGTATCGTGGTTTGCGCTTATCCCGATCTTCAACATGAGGTTTTTTAGTTTGCTCTGTTTGAGTATTATTTTTTCCCTCCTTATTCTTGCCTCTCCCCTTTTTAGATTTTTTTTTACCGGCTGGGGTAGATTGGACAACATTGACCTCAGAACTTTTGCCGGTGGGAGGGGCAGGAGATGGATCATTTTGAACATTAGAAGAAGTAGATTTAGGGGTTGTACTTGAAACAAAATGTGAGTGGGTTTGGGCAGTACCAATCACACCGTCAGCTGTATGCGAGGAAGCAAGAGTAGTTGAAGTGCTGGAAGTACCAGGACGAGGTAATTTAGGTAGAAAATCATAAAGTGTTCCCGTTTGCGAATAAACGAGATCAAGATATTGAGCATGACTTATAGCTTGCTCCTCTGTAACAATGCCACCCATGGCAATGTCTTCACCAATTTCGTTCACAAAGGATTTCGTAAACCATTCTTCCAGTAACTGATCAGGGAGTTCAAGTTTAATGAGACATCGTCTCCTTCTCCACTCATGGATATGATCTGATATATGAGTGCCTTTAGTCTGTTTGAAGGAAGTCAAATCTCAGTTCCAGTATCATAACGGATCGGTAACTGGTAATGTGTAAGAAAATCCATAGCTAGGTGTTGAAATCAGAGAAGAAACCTCGTGGAAATTCAATATACCACTTCGCAGCAGAACCAGTAAGGGTTCGTTGAAAAAGACGTAAATGAATAGAGTCATCCATCAACGATTTGGATGAAAACCATAAGTGAAAAGTCATAACGTGATTTTTTGGGTCCTCTCCCACTTTTCCATCGAATTTAGGAATGTCCGATTGAAGTTTGGCTGGAATAGCAGGCCTTTGAGGAGAGTGACGAATATGATCATTTGGAATCCTAGACAAATCTGGAAAATCCAAAGTAGCAAGAAAAGGTAACTGTCGATTCACCTGTGGGTACTGGTGACTTTGGGGTGGAAGCCCTATTGGAAAACTAGTAGGACCGTAAGCAGTCTGCCCATAGTGGGAAGACATAGGCTGATTCGGTGGTGGTTGGAGAGGATAGTAGTTCCAAGGATTGTAACCTTGAGTTTGAGTAGGGACCTGAGTTTGAGCATTTTGACCCTGACCCAAAATAGGATTAGGTATACCTGGATATGGTTGGCCTATAGTAGGGACAGGTTGTTTCCCCCCAGTCGTTTGAGGAAGATTTTGTAGCATTCGATTCCAATACTGGGCCAAAGCAGGAGGTATATTTTGTCCAAAAGGTGGGGTTGGTCCCCCTATCGTAGGTAAATTTCCAACCGGAAGTTGTGTGCCAATTGTAGGTTGCGTAGTAATTGGATTGTGGCTGGTAAGAGGAAATTGAATCGTACCACCATTTCCACCAACGAGAATCTGCAAGTTTGGTGCAATGATCAGGATAGTGCCACTAGGATTAGAATTGCCAAAAGGAAATTGAGGGAGTGTCGAAATAAAACCGGGAATAGGGTGCCCATGAAAAGAAGGACCACCAGGAGTACTAGAAGGAGTTTGCGGAGGTGTTGGATTGGAAGCATTCAACAAAGAATTTAATGCATGGTAGCTGGGTAGTAGTGTCAGAGTAACATTGGGCGTTCGCTGGGTGTTTATAGGAGGAAGACCAACTGTAGTGAACCCAGTTGGGACACTCGTAGTATTCGCAAGATGGGCCATCTCAGCAGGGAGAGTAAAGTGATAAGTGGTATTCACCAGTACAGTCTCTGTCTCAGAAAACATTGGAGGGTTGATTTCAGAGACCACAGGTGAACCAAGACTAAAAAGGGTCCTGCGAAAATCACCTGCAGAACAAAAAGGATCTTGGCCTTCTACACTGGGAAAAGGCCCAACGGGTGATCCAGAAGAGGTAACAACTAATTCTTTGGAAGAATTTAATCGCACAAAGGGTCGTTCACCACGGTGAATTCAAAATTCCTCTCTAGTATTGGTAATGTGAAAAGGTTCGAGAGATTCAGTTGATTCCAGTTGTAGTGTGGTAACAACTGCGGCTTCACCTTGCCGAGGAGAGCCCTTAGGTGTAGTTGTAGGAAAGGGTTGTGAACCATCCAGATGCTCTAGAGATAAACCCTACATTCTATGTGAACGATGTGGGGGAGCTATTGTAAACAAGTGACAAGCTCCGCGAAGAAATTCCTATGGTCAACTTCGAGAAACAAACAACACGTGCTAGTAAACAAAATCTAGGAAGCAATCACCAAGCAAACAAGACCTTCTAATTTCGAAGCCACTAGTTGGTGATGAAATCCAACATCGCAACAACGAGATGAGAAGGGGCGGGGCTAGGGTGGAAAATTTATGCTGACGACCTGCTTAATGGACTTACACCCTGGTGCAAGCTCCCACACATAATCGTGGGTATACCCTCCAAGGAGCCCGAGTGAGTTTGATCAATGTCAATTCCAGGTACCGTGAAGACTTTCCCCTCCACAATCACCTTGTGTAAGAACCTAGAGAGATAGGACACTAAGTTCACCACAAACAACAGTAAATCCTAGGGGAACAGTCGACAGTCTGATCCATACGCAAGGGTAGGGTATCGAGCCCGAAATCAACTCAAAAGGCTTCCACTCATCATTGTGGGTATACCTCCGAGTGACCCCCATAATTTATTTATTGGATAAATCCGTAAGTGCGGACACAAACCGATCTCCCTAGATCCACTTGGATCTAGAACAAAGCAAGACAGAATAATACTCTTTCCCTAGATTTTAACTATTGAATGCACTAGGAGGCAAGAAAAAAGGACATACCTTATGATCGCTTCCTTTGGTCTTTGTTGTTCCCGCTTTGCTTCAGTTCTCTCGTACAGTCAAGACCAACACAATACAAACCAACAGAAGTGAAGAAAGCACAATCTATTCAACAATCAATCTATGTATATGATCAAGGAGTTATACAGTAAAGTGGAACTAACTTTATGGGAAAGGGACATATTACTGTATCATATTAATGGAAAGTAAAGATTACAACCTGAGCCTTGATGTTGCAAAATTCCTTTCGATGGCCCTTGGCTCTGACACACACACTTTCTCACTTGCATGAAGAAGATCAACCACCTTTGATAAACTTGCTGGAGTTTCCTAGCTGCTGTAGCTTCAGTCCTTCATACAATCTTTCACCAATTCTCCAATGTCTCACTTAACCTTGTTTGCTTAACCTTTTCCATGATAATTCACTCAATATATAGGAGAGAATGAATTGGTTACTTCGATAAGAATGATCCCAAAATATCAAGGAATCCAGTACTAGGATAACCATTCGAATGCCATCTCATCCTTTTAGAAGATTCCCTTCTAGAAGCTTTAAGAATTCATATTTTTCACTTCTTTAGAAAGAGTTCGCACCGTATTAGTTCAACACAGTGCGAACTTCTCTCACCCTGTCTTAAGGTAGCGTGCGAGAATAATGCATTCTCGCAGGCAAATATACTAGCAGCTTGCGAACAATGCTCAAAAATGTGATTTCTGGAAAGAGATGAAGGTAACTTTTCTTAGGAAAAAGTTCTAATGAAGAGCCTGAATATACCATCATCAATATATCATCATGATGACCAAAATCATGGGTAATATAATGCCCCCCAAAGTATGAGGTTGGAACCAGTGACAACTGATAGACTTTGTAAGCTGCATGTGTGTGTCGAGAACTAGGAGCACATCTAATCGGAAACCTGCGAACAACCAAGCATCTGCAGAAAATATTGTATATCAATTCTGAGGTAGGCATTCCCATACTCAGATCATAGATTGATGACATTATAGACATGGGTCATGGCCACCAATCATACACTGTGGATCCATGCCGTCAAAATATAGCATAGCCACCGGAATACACTGTGGATCTATGCGATAAATTTCAAATCAAGACGACATAGCCACGAAACATACACTGTGAATCTATGTGTCGAAAATTATACATACTCCATCGCAACTTGGATCACCAATATAATATCCAGGGTCTTCAATCTCATCGCCCAAAGTATGAATCTAACCATGTGATTACATTTTTTGAAGTCGAACATGGTAGAAACCACTTGATTTCCGGTCATTGATGAAACCGTTAACAAGTGCGAGGGAAATCACCATTGATGTCAATGACTCCCAAGGTACCATAGTACAATCCATCGAGTGTGAATAAATGAGTTGATGTCGAACATCCGACAGAATCTTTCGATCAGGGGTCAATGATGTAAGCCCACTGTCGAAAGCGAGGAAACTTGCCATTGAGGCATGCAAGTTCCAAGGTACTAAATAATTTCTAAGTCTTGATTCCGGATAATGAGCTGAAGTAGACGGAACAAAACTCGTCACAGGAGGGACTTAATGTATCCCCCATCAATGACAGGAAATGAGTAACATATTTTGAAGGTGAAATAGAGCATATTGCAATTTGGACTAGACACATGGAAGGCCGACACAGAGAGAATGGATAACTGCAGATGGCCGACTCAATATAGGTTTCAAATGGACTTCTCTTGAACATATGAATGAAACGACCAATTATTTGGCAGCATTGACTCAAAGACGACACATGGAATGACCTTGTAATCAATCGAAAGAGAGACAAATGGATTTCCCAAACCGACTTTAAATGATGAATAGGGGGTGTCATGTTCAAGAGCGACACTTACTGCCAATCAATATGAAAATGAATCATATCCCTTTCCTAAATTTTCCCCCACCATTTCTGGCAAGTACCTCTTTATTTTTACGCAAGCTTGAGGAGGATAACATATGCTTGTTGATATAAGCTCATCCTTCGGACGAGTCCCTCGGAGTATGTTTAACGAACCCTAATAAGAAGTGGTTCGGTCCCATCACGGGTCTGTCAATGTTTGTTTAACGAGTCCAGAGATAGTAAACTTGAAGGTTTTTCAAGATTATAGAGTTTGGAAAAACACTTAAAAGAGAACTCTCTCAGTTCCTTTTTCTTAAAATAGTCTGGACGAGACTGAAAAAGAGATAAATTATCGCTCACCAGACGCGTACTTCAAATACTTTAGCGAGCATGAGAATAGCAAGTTCGCTCGGCGATCTTTTCATGTTTAGAGAGTCTGAAAAGAGCTTAAAGAGGAATCCAAGGGGTTCCTTTTTCGTATAACATTGTTGAGCCCGAAAAAGTGATAAAAGTATGCTTGACCACGTTCTCATGTTTTTTACGAGCGCAAGAATGGACAAAAACGACGCTCGAGGTTTTGTGTAAAAACCATAAAAAATAATCAAAAACACGCTGTAACGAAGAAAAATCCATTTGTAACCCTGTATTGAATAATCAAAATCATCACACCTACAAGAAATACACTCAACATAACATTAGGAATTAGGGTTTATTCAATAAATAATCAAAAAGACGAAAATGATATAGGAAAAGTAAATAAAATAAGTCAAAACTCTTTTTTTACCATTCCATTTTACTTTTCCACTATTGAGCTCCAAAACCCCCTTTTTACCCTCCGATTTTGGCGTCAATTTGTGGGAGCTACAAGAGATCATTTAACGAGATGTCCGCAGCATTAAGGTAAGCTCTTCATCCTTTACATTTTCATGGTTTAAATTTTTAATTTCATTGGTTAATTCTTTAGTTTCAAATTGTTTTTTGAACCCTAAATGCGCGTAGGCATTCTCGCAGGCAGCCCATACAGGGCATGTGAGAATGATGCGTTATCGCAGGTGAGCTTTAAGCCACCTGCGAGGTTCTCTCACTGTGATAATGGGGCACCTGCGAGAACCACAGAAACCAAAAAAAATTAAATTTTTAGCCAAATGAAAAAACTCTAAGGCATGAAAAATTTATTAATCCTCCTTTTATGTTCCTTGTGCAGATAATTGGCCAAAAACATGGTGCTTGAGTGGTGTGAAAGGGAACATGAAGAGGATAAAGCAATGGCAGAGAATCATCCTCCTACCATAGCTGCATTGAGATATTGTGGGATCTTAAAATACTTTCGCATCACGAGCATGAGGGCCCAAGTCAGACTACTAGAGTGCTTGATCCGTATGTGGGACCCTAATCAACAGGTTTTTCACGTGGGAGCTCACACCCTGTCCATAGACATTGAGGACATATAATTCTTGACTGGATTGTCCAGGCATGGGTATTATGTCAGCTTGACCTGTAGTAGAGGTGGTGGGCTAAAAATGAGTGAGTACTACAATCAATACTGTGTACCTGAGGCTGAGAGGAAAAAAGGAAAACTGGCTATCTGGGGGGTACAAGACTTGAATCTCCGCACTATACTTTTTACTATAGCTCGGATGGATAGGAGTTATTCTCCTCATATGGAATTACAGAGCTACTTCCAGTACACCATCGAGTGTACTGAGCCTCGAGTATTCAACTGAGCAGATGCTGTGCTTCGTAGTATCAAAAACCAATTAACCAAATGCAGGCGAGGTGAATTGAAACAATTTGGGTATGGATCTTCGTTAGTGTCCTTCTTCCTTGAGAGGGTCCCCATATTCAGACTACAGGTTGAGTGGAACTTACCGGGTCCTAGGGATCCAAGGAAGCTGAGATGGTGTCGGCTTATGGCCTGACACGTGGCAGGACCAATCGTCAAGTACGACGATATTTTCTTTGATTGGCTTCAAAACTAGATGTTGATGGTCGATGGCTACGCTTATGTTGGGTTCGATTTTCGAGGAGATGCAGCTTTGGCATTGCCTGAGGACGCTCAGTGGGGTGACCTTGGTAAGAAGTACATGCATTTTCTCTTTTTAAATGTTTTTTTGTGAATTTTTATCATATTCAAATGTTTTTGGTTTATATATTTATCCGAAGACTAACACAAAATGTTTGTTGATAACATAGATGTTGGACCGTATAGACCTCCTGACACTTCTCCTATCCAGTGGCGAGGAGAGGTAGCAGCAACAACACCACAGTATGCTAAAGATTATCAGGTGGTGGAACAGAATTTAGAGGGCCTGACAATAGACATTCCAGATATGACTCTGGAAGAGGTTCCACGACGCGATCAACGTCACACTATAGGGGTATCAACAGCTATGAGCCGACTGCTCCGTAGGGTTGCTAGGGCAGTCATGTGTTACCATGAACGTCATCCGTGACGTCACTTTGTAGAAGCTATGAGCTTCAAATTTTGATATTTTGGTCTTCGGACAAACGTTTTGTAAAAACTCTTTTGATTGTTATATATACAGATGGTTTCTACCGGTTTACTTTATAATGTGTGAATTTTGATATGTTTAATTTATAAATGGTTCAAATGTATGTCCAATACATAATTAGCCAATGCATCTATTAATGTATTAAGACATCTAGGAAGATGCTGATATTCAATGTGATCAAAATAACGTTCCAAGAGGCGAATTCGCAAATACACCTGTAACAAAGTAGGACTTCGAATAGAGTAGATATTACTTAACTGTAGTACTACAAGCTGCGAATCAAGTCACACAACCAAAATATGAATTCCGAGTGAGATAGCATCAACCAATAATTCAATAACGGCGCTATACTCTGCGATGTTGTTGGTTGCATGGCCAAGGCATACACCTTGTAAAGATACAAGTTCGTAGCGGAAGCTAGGTTCTGAGTACTACGGCTAGCATCATCAGCGAAGCCAATATAGGGTAGTGAAGACTCCGACATCTGGCAATCAAACACAATGTCACATAAGGGCAGAGACCAGATAACGTCAAAAGAAAACTAAAGTAACACACACCAAGTATGATACATAAAATACAAGTACTTGTGCACAAATGATTTATGAATAGTACTTCTTCAAGTACAACCCATTCTTGGGTTCACTCAAAGGGATACCATCGTAATCTACCAGCTCATATGATCCTTTTTCCAAAACTCGACGAACAATATAAGGACCTCGCCACATTGGTTCAAATTTCCCATCTCCTAACACATCTCGATCTTGTTCATAGAGAAGAACAAGATCACCTTAAGAGAAAACGCGAGGCTTGACATTCTTGTCATATTGTGCCTTGACACGTTTCTTCTGGGCTTCTATGACTAGAGTGGTGTCACGTCAAGTTTCGTCTAATCGCATTAAATACAATAGACACTCTTCTTCAGCAGAAGTATTGGGTAAGAATTTGATAGCTAGCTTCAGAGAGGGTATCTCACATTCTATAGGAAGAATGGATTCCACACCATAGACCAATCGAAAAGGCATAAACCCTGTAGAATATTTTACAGATGTCCAGTATGCTCACAATGCCGAAAACAACATCATGTGCCAACTTGTTTTATGAATGCCTATCATCCGTCGAAGCATAGTTATAAGAACTTTGTTAATTGCTTCGACTTGACCATTAACTTGTGGATAATAGGGTGGTGAGTTATCATGACGAAGACCCAACTTTTTTGTAAGTTCCAACATCATAAAATTCCTAAAGTGACTACCGTGATCAGTAACGATAGCTTGGGGAACACCAAAACACGCTATGACATGGTTAAAAAGAAACAACGCTGCATTCTTTCCAGTATTATCGAATGTCGGCATCGCCTCGACCCATTTTGTAAAGTAATCAACATCTACAATGATGTAACCATGCCCCCTGACCGAGTGAGGGTGACATGTCATGAAATCGATGCCCCATTTCACAAAGGGACCAACTGATACTAGAGGATGAAGAGAAGTAGGATGTGACCTAATTTCTAATTGTAGGTCTGGCAGGCATGAAATTTCTAAACGACAGTAATGCAGTCGTTGAACAAGGAAGGCCAAAAATACCCCGCGCGTAAGATATTCTTTGTAGTAGCATACCTAGACATATGACCACCACATGCTCTGGAATGGCAGTCATTCAGAGCTTTCTCGGCTTCGTCAAATGTCAGACAACGTCGAAAAATAGAGTCAATTCCCCGAAGGTAAAGAGTATCCCTGAGGATAATGTATTGACGAGCTTGATAACGTATATGACGTCGTTCAGTACTAGACAAAGTAGGCCGAAAATTCTGGGTTTGGAGATATATAATGATATCCCCATACCAAAGATCGTCAGTGCTTATAAGGAAAAGAGATTCATCAGGTAATGAATCTACTGCTACTTTTTCCATGGAAGAGTGAGGAAAATCGCATATCAACTCAGCAAAAACTAAGGATTTCTTAGACGTGGCACAATCGAATTCCAAGTCAAACTCCTGGAGTATGACAATCCATTTGGAGTATTTTCCCCCTAGCAATTGACGTGTCAAAATGTGTTGCATATGGTTGCAATGAGAAATCACTATAGTTTTCCTTAAGAGGATATAATGCCGAAAGCGTTGGACGGCTTGAACGGCAACCAAGGCCAATTTTTCAACATGTTGATACTTGATTTCAGTTGATGTAAGACTTCGACTCAAGTAATAAATAACATGTTCATCGTGTGCATCATCCTCTTGGACTAGAACCATGCCAATAGTATACTCCGAGGGAGTAAGATAAAGAAAATAATCATGACTATAATCAGGAGGAAAGAGAAGTGGAGCTCGTGTGAGGGACAACTTCAAAGCTTCAAAGGCATTGTTGGCAACGGTATCCCAGACGAACTCTGAATATTTCTTTAGTAGCCGCGTAAAACCACGAGTAATCTCGACGTAATTAGGGATGAAACAACGAAGAAAGTTTTCTTTCCCTTGCAAACTTTGCAACTGGCGCAGTGTAGAAGGAGGAGGGAGATTAAGAATCACCTCAACCTTAAGAGAATCCACCCTGATCCCTTGACGTGAAACGATAAAACCTAGAAGACGCCCAGATTCTACGTAAAAAATGCATTTATGAGGATTTAAACATATACGATAGAACCGAAAGCGAACAAAAATAGCTCGGAGATGAGTGGGGTGATCGACCCGGTGCAAAGAATGAGTTGGTAAATCGTCCAAATAGGGTTGAACGATATGCTTTATATCATGAAAAGCATAAGACATAGCACATTGAAATGTCGCGCCAGCGTTCTTAAGACCGAAGGGGAGTTTTCTATAGGCAAAAGTACCCCAAGGACAAATAAAAACAGTGTTATGTTGGTCCTCAGGAGTGATGTTAATTTGATTATAGCCGGAGAAACCATCCATGAGAGAGAATATTTTACTTCCGGCACAGTCATCGACAATCTGGTCGACGAAAGGGGTTGGAAAGTTGTATTTTGGACAGGCTTTGTTAATATCCCTATAATCAACACATACACGAATACTGCCACCTTTCTTATCAATTGGAACAGGGTTGGAAACCCATTCTGTCAGATCCACCGGATAAATAAAGCCGGCTTTTAGAAGTTTTCAACTTCGAGCTTGATAGTCACCGCTTTCTGTGGGTGGACAGGACGAACGCGTTGTCGAATAGGTTTAGCTATGGGGTATGTATTTATCTCATGTACAACAATAGCAAGGTCGATACCTGGCATCTCTTCGTAACTCTAGGCGAAGATGTCACGAAATTCTTTGAACAGAGATGTATAGGTGACAATTTCGTCTAGAGAACACGAAGCTCCAATATGAACATTTTCAACTATCCCAGGTTTAACGGAGATGTTAATGGGAATCGTGGGAGAGATATTACTGAGGTTCCCTTCGGCAAACACATCATGTGGAGATCTGGAAATGGTTGATATGACAACAACGGTCGATGGAGCCGAAATCCGTTGGTAGTTCTCAAGAGTGTGTTGTTCCAAAAAGAGTATGTAACGATGATGCCCATCATCCCAGGGTGTGTCCTCCAGGACGGACATGATCATCTCGTCAGTTGGAAAAAAGACACAAAAAGGATCAGGAGACAACTCATCAAGATAAGGAGTAGAAGGTGTTGCCGATTGAATGGCTTGATAGGCAAATTCAACCAGACTTTATGGCATTGCATCGCCGAAACGAAGATGATCTCCAGGGTCAGGGACTACCTAAGGGTCATGTGACATAGGAAGTTCATGAGGTACGGTGGAGATCATATTGATAGAAGCAACTTATGGGCGTGGAATATCGGGCGGTGGAATGGGGAAAGTACCCATTAATCAAGAGTCCTTTAAAAGGCCTACACCGACATTCTCGTAACCCAGCGGGGTTTTAGCAGTAAATGACACGTTGCCAGTACGAATATCGGAATTGAAGAAGGCAAGTTGGTCAACCGTAACAAACTTTCCTTGATGAGGAAAATGTACTACATGGAAAAGTGTTGACACAACAATGTGCATTGAATCGATCCATCTACGACCAAGCAGAAGATTATAATCAAGGAGAGCATCGAAGACTTCCACTTCAACTTGGACCGTCTTACATTCTAGTGTAACGGGCAATGAAGGAAGAACACCGTAAGGTTTAAAACCAAATCCATTGAAGGATTTAAGAGTATTTTGCGATTCATTTAAGGGAGGAGAGCCTATGGCTTTCCAACAAGTAAAAGACATTACACACTTTGAGGCACCCTTGTCGATAACAGTTCGACAAATGTTCTTGTCAGAGACAACAACTTGTATTTGGAATGCGAGTTGAGGGGGTAACCGTGGAATATGATCATCCAAGTCAAAGACTATTAGATTCATATCTGTCGGGTCAATTCCACCTATAGCTTTTAAAAGTGCCTTCCGTTGTGCAGGGCAAGACTGAAGGAGTTCCAGGGCTGACATCGCTGAAGGTGCCTGGGCCAGATCTTCAACAATGTTGTAGTTCTGGGCTGCACGAGCATGAGGATTGAAAGCCGATTTCTTAATGACACCTTTTGGGATTGGTTACAGAACTGTATCAAAGCTCAGTCGTTCGAGATGAAGAGGACAATTTGTAGGTGGAGTCGGTGGAGAGGGTTGTACCAAAGCAGGAGGTAAATCGTCAACCTTCTCCTTAGATGGAGAATAATATTTGGCTCTAGTTGTGAGTGCAAAGTTGTTTTTCTTAGAATCACCAGTACACATCAAAACATATGATGTGGTAGAAGTAGATGGTTGGTCATGGATGACCAACTAAGCCTGTTGTTGAGATGGGAAGGGTTGAGACAAGACTGCCGATGTAGATGGTTTCGGGGTTCCTTGAAGGAACTTAGTGACCTCGGCACGTCTTGGACAATCCTTCGTGTAGTGATCGTCACCACAGATAAGGCAAGGGTATCATGGTTTTCACTTATCCCGATCTTCAATAGGAGGTTTTTTAGTTTTCTCTGTTTGAGTATTATTTTTTCCCTCCTTATTCTTGCCTCTCCCCTTTTTAGATTTGTTTTGACCGGCTGGGGTAGATTGGACAACATTGACCTCAGAAGTTTTTTCGATGGGAGGGGCTGGAGACGGAGCATTTTGAACATTAGAAGAAGTAGATTTAGGGGTTGTACTTGAAATAAAATGTGAGTGGGCTTGGGCAGTACCAATCACACCATTAGCTGCATGCGAGGCAGCGGGAGTATTTGAAGTGCTGGAAGTACCAGAACGAGGTAATTCAGGTAGAAAATCGTAAAGTGTTTCCGTTTGTGAATAAATGAGATCAAGATATTGAGCACGACTTATAGCCTACTCCTCTGTAACAACACCACCCATGGCAATGTCTTTACCAATTTTGTTCACAAAGGATTTCGTAAACCATTCTGCCAGTAACTGATAAGGGAGTTCAAGTTTAATGAGACATCGTCTCCTTCGCCACTCGTGGATATGATTTGATATATGAGTGCCTTTAGTCTGTTTGAAGGAAGTCAAAATATCAATCCCAATATCATAACGGATCGGTAACTAATAATGTGTAAGAAAATCCATAGCTAGGGTGTTGAAATCAGAGAAGAAACCTCATGGCAATTCAATATACCACTTCGCAGTAGAACCAGTAAGGGTTCGTTGAAAAATACGTAAAAGAATATAGTCATCCATCAATGAGTTAGATGAACAGCATAAGTGAAAAGTCATAACGTGATTTTTTGGGTCCTCTCCCACTTTGCCATCGAATTTAGGAATGTCCGATGGATGTTTGGCTGGAATAGCAGGCCATTGAGGAGAGTGACGAATAGGATCATTTAGAATCCTAGACAAATCTGGCAAATCCAAAGTAGCAAGAAAAGGTAATTGTCGATTCACCTGCGGGTACTGGTGACTTTGGGGTGGAAGCCCTGTCGGCAAACCAGTAGGACTGTAAGCAGTATGCCCATAGTGGGAAGACCCAAGCTGATTCGATGGTGGTTGGAGAGGATAGTAGTTCCAAGGATTGTAACCTTGAGTTTGAGTAGGTACCTGAGTTTGAGCATTTTGACCCTGACCCAAAATAGGATTAGGTATACCTGGATATTGTTGGCCTATAGTAGGGACAGGTTGTTGCCCCCTAGTCGTTTGAGGAAGATTTTGTAGCATTTGATTCCAATACTGGGCCAAAGCAGGAGGTATATTTTGTCCAAAAGGTGGGGTTGGTCCCCCTATCGTAGGTAAAGTTCCAACCAGAAGTTGTGTGCCAATTCTAGGTTGCATAGTAATTGGATTGTGGCTGGTAAGAGGAAATTGAATTGTACGACCTTGTCCACCAATGGGAATCTGCAAGTTTGGTGCAACGGTCGGGATAGTGCCACTAGGATTAGGATTTCCAGAAGGAAATTGAGGGAGTGTCAGAATAAAACCGGGAATAGGGTTCCCATGAAAAGAAGGACCACCAGGAGTACCAGAAGGAGTTTGCAGAGGTGTTGTATTGGAAGCATTCAAGAAAGCATTCAATGCATGGTAGTCGGGTGGTAGTGTCAGAGTAACATGGGGCATTCACTGGGTGTTTATAGGAGGAAGACCAACTGTAGTGAACCCAATTGGGACACTCGTAGTATTTGAAAGATGGGCCATCTCAGCAGGGAGAGTAAAGTGATAAGTGGTATTCACCGGTACAGTCTCTGTCTCAGAAAACACTGGAGGGTTGATTTCGGAGACCACAGGTGAACCAGGACTAAAAAGGGTCCTGCGAAAATCACCTGCAGACCAAAAAGGATCTTGGCCTTCTACACCGGGAAAAGGCCTAACGGGTGATCCACAAGAGGTAACAACTAATTCTCCAGAAGAATTTAATCGCACAAAGGATCATTCACCATGGTGAATTCGAAAGTCCTCTCTAGTATTGGTAATGCGAAAAGGTTCGAGAGATTCAGTTGATTCCACTTGTGGTGTGGTAACAACTGCGGCTTCACCTTGCCGAGGAGAGCCCTCAGGTGTACTTGTAGGAAAGGGTCGTGAACCGTCCAGATGATCTGGAGATAAACCCTGCATTCTATGTGAATGATGTGGGGGAGCTATTGTAAACAAGTGACAAGCTCCGCGAAGAAATTCCTATGGTCAACTTCGAGAAACAAACAACACGTGCTAGTAAATAAAATCTAGGAAGCAATCACCAAGCAAACAAGACCTTCTAATTTTGAATCCACTAGTTGGTGATGAAATCCAACGTCGCAACAACGAGACGAGAATGGGTGGGGCTAGGGTGGAAAAGTTATGCTGACGACTTGCTTAACGGACTTACACCCTGGTGCAAGCTCCCACACATAATCGTGGTTATACCCTCCAAGGAGCCCGAGTGAGTTTGATCAACATCAATTCCAGGTACCGTGAAGACTTTCCCCTCCACAGTCACCTTGGTTAAGAACCTAGAGAGATAGGCCACTAAGTTCACCACAAACAACAGTAAAGCCTGGGGGAACAGTTGACAGTCCGATCCACACGCAAGGGCAGGGTATCGAGCCCGAAATCAACTCAAAAGGCTTCCACTCATCATTGTGGGTATACCTTCGAGTGACCCCCATAATTTTGTTATTGGATAAATCCGTAAGTGTGGACGCAAACCGATCTCCCTAGATCCACCTGGATCTAGAACAAAGAAAGATAGAATAATACTCTTTCGCTAGATTTTAACTATTGAATGTACTAAGAGGCAAGAAAAAAGGACATACCTTATGATCGCTTCCTTTGGTCTTTGTTGCTCCCGCTTTGCTCCAGTGCTGTCATACAGTCAAGAACAACACAATACAAACCAACCAAAGTGAAGAAATCACAATCTATTCAATAGTCAATCTATGTATATGATCAAGGAGTTATACAGTAAAGTGGAACTAACTTTATGGGAAAGGGACGTATTACTGTATCATATTAATGGAAAGTAAAGATTACAACCTGAGCCTTGATGTTGCAAACTTCCTTTCGATGGCCCTTGGCTCTGACACACACACTTGCTCACTTGCATGAAGAAGATCAACCACCTTTGATAAACTTGCTGG
>ML777724.1:2184605-2217161 GCA_009831015.1 Picea engelmannii
ACTTGCTGGAGTTTCCTAGCTGCTGTAGCTTCAGTCCTTCATACAATCTTTCACCAATTCTCCAAT
Source organism: Picea engelmannii (assembly GCA_009831015.1). NCBI lineage: Eukaryota > Viridiplantae > Streptophyta > Pinopsida > Pinales > Pinaceae > Picea > Picea engelmannii. Next base: position 2,184,672 of record ML777724.1, read on the forward strand.
GTCTCACTTAACCTTGTTTGCTTAACCTTTTCCATGATAATTCACTCAATATATAGGAGAGAATGAATTGGTTACTTGGATAAGAATGATCCCAAAAGGAATCCAGTACTAGGATAACCATTCGAATGCCATCTCATCCTTTTAGAAGATTCGCTTCTAGAAGCTTCGAGAATTCATCTTTTTCCCTTCTTTATAAAGAGTTCGCACCCTAGCATTTCAACACAGTGCAAAATTCTCGCACCCTGGCTTAAGGTAGCCTGCGAGAATCATGCATTCTCACAGGAAAATATACTAGCAGCCTGCGAACAGTCCTCAAAAATGTGATTTCTGGAAAGAGATGAAGGTAACTTTTCTTAGGAAAAAGTTCTAATGAAGAGCCTGAATACACCATCATCAATATATCATCATGATGACCAAAATCATGGGTAACAGAATTCCCCCCAAAGTATGAGGTTGGAACCAGTGACAGCCGATAGACTTTGTAAGTTGGATGTGTGTGTCAAGAACCAGGAGCACTTCTAATCGGAAACCTGCGAACAACCAAGAATCTGCAGAAAATCTTGTATATCAATTCTGAGGTAGGCATTCTGATACTCAGATCACAGACTGATGACATTATAGACATGGGTCATGGCCACCGATCATACACTATGGATCCATGCCGTCAAAATATAGCATAGCCACCGGAATACACTGTGGATCTATGTGATAAATTTCAAATCAAGACAACATAGCCACGAAACATACACTATGGATCTATGTGTCACAAATTATACATACTCCATCGCAACCTGGATCACCAATATAATATCCAGGGTCTTCAATCTCATCGCCCAAAGTACGAATCTAACAATGTGATTACATTTTTTGAAGTCGAACATGGTAGAAACCACTTGATTACCGGTCATTGATGAAACCGTTAACAAGTGTGAGGAAAATCACCATTGATGTCAATGAATCCCATGGTACCATAGTACAATCCATTGAGTGTGAATAAATGAGTTGATTTCGAACATCCGACGGAATCTTTCGATCAGGGATCAATGATGTAAGCCCACTGTCGAAAGCAAGGAAACTTGCCATTGAGGCATGCAAGTTCCAAGGTACTAAATAATTTCTAAGTCTTGATTCCGGATAATGAGTTGAAGTAGACGGAACAAAACTCGTCACAGGAGGGCCTTAATGTATCCCCCATCAATGACATGAAATGAGTAACATATTTTGAAGGTGAAACATAGCATATTGCAATTTGGACTAGACACAGGGAAGGCCGACACGGAGAGAATGGATAACTGCAGATGGCCGACTCAATATAGGTTTCAAATGGACTTCTCTTGAACATATGAATGACACGACCAATGATTTGGCAGCATTGACTCAAAGACGACACATGTAATGACCTTTTAATCAATCGAAAGAGAGACAAATGGATTTCCCAAACCGACTTTAAATGATGAATAGGGGGTGTCATGTTCAAGAGCAACACTTACTGCCAATCAATATTAAAATGAATCATATCCCTTTCTCAAATTTCCCCCCACCATTTCTATCAAGTACCTCTTTATTTTTATGCAAGCTTGAGGAGGATAGCATATGCTTGTTGATATAAGCTCATCCTTCGGACGAGTCCCTCAGAGTATATTTAACGAACCCTAATAAGGAGAGGTTCGGTCCCATCACGGGTCTGTCAATGTTTGTTTAATGAGTCCAGAGATAGTAAACTCGAAGGTTTTTCAAGATTATAGAGTTTTGAAAAACACTTAAAAGAGAACTCTCTCAATTCCTTTTTCATAAAATAGTCTGGATGAGACCGAAAAAGAGATAAATTATCGCTCACCAGACGTGTAATTCAAATACTTTAGCGAGCATGAGAATAGCAAGTTCGCTAGGCGATCTTTTCATGTTTAGAGAGTCTGAAAAGAGCTTAAAGAGGACTCCAAGGGGTTCCTTTTTCGTATAACCTTGTTGAGCCCGAAAAAGTGATAAAAGTATGCTCGACCACGTTCTCATGTTTTTTACGAGCGCAAGAACGGACAAAAACGACGCTCGAGGTTTTGTGTAAAAACCATAAAAAATAATAAAAAACACGCCATAACGAAGAAAAATCTGTCCATAACCCTGTATTGAATAATCAAAATCATCACACCTGCAAGAAATACACTCAACATAACATTAGGAATTAGGGTTTATTCAATAAATAATCAAAAAGCCGAAAATGATATAGGAAAAGTAAATAAAATAAGTCAAAACTCTTTTTTTACCATTCCATTTTACATTTCCACTATTGAGCTCCAAAACCCCCTTTTTACCCTCCAATTTTGGCATCAATTTGTGGGAGCTACAAGAGATCATTTAACGCGCTGTCTGCAGCATTAAGGTAAGCTATTCATCCTTTACATTTTCATGGTTTAAATTTTTAATTTCATTGGTTAATTCTTTAGTTTCAAATTGTTTTTTGAACCCTACATCCGCGTAGGCATTCTCGCATTGAGGTTTGGACCGTATAGACCTACTGGCACTTCTCCTATCCAGCGGCGAGGAGAGGTAGCAGAAACAACACCACAATATGCTGAAGATTATCAGGTGGTGGAACAGAATTTAGAGGGCCTGACAACAGACATTCTAGATATGACTCTGGAAGAGGTTCCACGACGCGATTAGCGTCACACTGTAGGGGTATCAGAAGCTATGAGCCGACTGCTCCATAGAGTTGCTAGGGCAGTCGTGCGTTACCGTGAACATCATCCGTGACGTCACTTTGTAGAAGCTATGAGCTTCAAATTTTGATATTTGGTCTTCGGACAAACTTTTTGTAAAAACTCTTTTGATTGTTATATATACAAATGGTTTTTACCGGTTTACTTTATAATGTGTGAATTTGATGTGTTTAATTTATAAATGGTTCAAATGCTTGTCCAATACATAATTAGCCAATGCATCTGTTAATGTATTAAGACATCTAGGAATATGATGATATTCAATGTGATCAAAATAATGTTCCAAGAGGCAAATTCACAAATACACCCATAACAAAGTAGGACTTCGAATAGAGTAGATATTACTTAACTGTAGTAATACAAGCTACGAATCAAGTCGCAAAACCAAAAGACGAATTCCGAGTGAGATAGCATCAACCAATAATTCAATAACGACATTATACTTTGCGATGTTGTTGGTTGCACGTCCAAGGCATACACCTCGTAAAGATACAAGTTCGTTTGTTGGGGCATAGATTGCCCATGGAGCGGAAGCTAGGTTCCAAGTACTACAGCTAGCACCATCAGCGAAGCCAATATAGGGTAGTGAAGACTCCAACATCTAGCAATAAAACACAATGTCACATAAGGGCAGAGACCAGATAACGTCAAAAGAAAACTAAAGTAACACACACAAAGTATGATACATAAAATACAAGTACTTGTGCATAAATGATTTATGCATAGTACTTCTTCAAGTACAACCCATTCCTGGGTTCACTCAAAGGGATACCATCGTAATCTACCAGCTCATATGCTCCTTTTTCCAAAACTCGACGAACAATATAAGGACCTCACCACATTGGTTCGAATTTCCCAGCTCCTAACACATCTCGATCTTGTTCATAGAGAAGAACAAGATCACCTTAAGAGAAAATGCGAGGCTTGACATGCTTGTCATATTGTGCCTTGACACGTTTCTTCTGGGCTTCTATGACTAGAGTGGTGTCATGTCAAGTTTCGTCTAATCGCATTAAATACAATAGACACTCTTCTTCAGCAGAAGTATTGGGTAAGAATTCGACAGCTAGCTTCAGAGAGGGTATCTCACATTCTATAGGAAGAATGGCTTCCACACCATAGACCAATCGAAAAGGTGTAAACCCTGTAGCGGATTTTACAGATGTCTGGTATGCCCACAATGCCGAAAACAACATCGTGTGCCAACTTGTTTTATGAATGCCTATCATCCATCGAAGCATAGTTATAATAACTTTGTTAATTGCTTCAACTTGACCATTAGCTTGTGGATAATAGGGTGTTGAGTTATCATGACGAAGACCCAAATTTTCTGTAAGTTCCAACATCATAAAATTCCTAAAGTGACTACCGTGATCGGTAACGATAGCTTGGGGAACACCAAAACGCGCTATGACATGGTTAAAAAGAAACAACGCTGCAATCTTTCTAGTATTATCGAATGTCGGCATCGCCTCGCTCCATTTTGTAAAGTAATCAACAACTACAATGATGTAACCATGCCCCCCGGCCGACTGAGGGTGACATGTCATGAAATCGATGCCCCATTTCGCAAAGGGACCAACTGATACTACAGGATGAAGAGGAGCAGGATGTGACCTAATTTTTTGATTGTAGGTCTGGCAGGCATGGCATTTCTGAACGACAGTAATGCAGATATTGAACAAGGAAGGCCAAAAATACCCTGTGCGTAATATCTTCTAGGCAGTAGCATACCCAGACATATGACCACCACATGCTTCGGAATGGCAGTCATTCAGATCTTTCTAGGCTTCATCAAACGTCAGACAACATCGAAAAACAGAGTCAATTCCCCGACGGTAAAGAGTATCCCCGAGGATAATGTATTGACGAGCTTGATAACGTATACGACGTCATTCAGTACTAGACAAAGCAAGCCAAAAAGTCTGTGTTTGGAGATATATAATGATATCCCCATACCAAAGATCGTCGGTGCTTATAAGGAAAAGAGATTCATCAGGTAATGAATCTACTGCTACTTTTTCTATGGCAGAGTGAGGAAAATTGCATATCAACTCAGCAAAAACTAATGATTTCTTAGACGTGGTGCGATCGAATGCCAAGTCAAACTCCTGGAGTATGACAATCCATTTGGAGTATTTTCCCCCTAGCAATTGATGTGTCAAAATGTGTTGCATAGGGTTTCAATGAGAAATTACATTAGTTTTCAGAAATCACATCTCTTTCCAGAAATCACATTTTTGAGGACTGTTCACAGGCTGCTAGTATATTTGCCTGCGAGAATGCATGATTCTCGCAGGCTACCTTAAGCCAGGGTGCGAGAGGTTTGCACTGTGTTGAACTGCTAGAGTGCGAACTCTTTCTAAAGAAGGGAAAAAGATGAATTCTCGAAGCTTCTAGAAGGGAATCTTCTAAAAGGATGAGATGGCATTCGAATGGTTATCCTAGTACTGGATTCCCTGATATTTTGGGATCATTCTTATCCAAGTAAGCAATTCATTCTCTCTTATATATTGAGTGAATTATCATGGAAAAGGTTAAGCAAATAAGGTTAAGTGAGATATTGGAGAATTGGTGAAAGATTGTATGAAGGACTGAAGCTACAACAGCTAGGAAACTCCATCAAGTTTATCAATATATCATCATGATGACCAAAATCATGGGTAACACTAATCCTCTGATAAACGATCTTTTCCATTTGTGGTTTTTATGCTATAGGAATTTTTTTCTCCCATTGAATATTCTCTTGATCCGATGATCCCTTTGTGTCATCCTTCCTGTAAGGATATAGGTTTGAGATGTTGAATATGGGCGATATGTCCACATCATCTAGCAGCTCAATCTCATAGGCGTTGGCATCAAACTTCCTCAAGATCTTACATGTTCCTATCTTCTTCATCTTTAGCTTGTTATATGTTCCCCTAGGGAACCTTTCCTTCCTGAGATGTGCTAGAAATTGATCTCCTATTTCAAATTGGAGTTTTATGCGATGTTGATTAGCTTTGCATATGTACTACTGGCTAGAATTCTACAATTGCCCCCTGATCTGGCTATGGAGCTTCTGCATTTCTGCAGCAAAATCTTCTTCTCCAACACTTATGATATCACTTTGTTTCAAGTCTCTCAACTCAAATACTCCCCTAGGTTACATTCCATACAATATTTGGAGCAGGATCTTCTCAGTTCTCCTGTTTGGTGAGTCATTGTATGGAAATTCTGCTTGTGGTAGAATCTGATCCCATTGATTATGGTGCTCAGTGACCAAACTCCTCAATAAGTTTTCCAAAATTATGTTTACCACCTCAGTCTACCCATCTGTCTGAGAGTGATAAGCTGAGATGAAGGACAAATCTTTCCCCAACTTCTTCCATAGTGTTCTAAAAAAATGACCAAAAAATTCTTTGTCTTTGTCCGAGACAATGCTTCAAGGTAGGCCGTGAAGTCTCACAACTTCCTTGAAAAACAGGTTTGCAACATGTGTTGCATCACTAGTCTTTTGACATGGGATAAAGTGTGTCATCTTGGAAAATCTATCCACCACCGCAAATATGGAATCACATCCTCTTTGTGTTCTTGGCAGTCCCAACACAAAATCCATGCTTATTGTATCCCAAGACCTCTCTGGTATGGGAAATGGTTGATACAATCCAATGTTCTATATTTTACCTTTTGCATGTTGGCAGATTCTGCATCTCTTCACGATTTGTATTACATTTGTTCTCATACTTGTCCAATAATATGAACTGCTCAACTGCACAAATGCCTTATCATGGCTGAAATGTCCAACCAATCCTCCACTATGTCTTTCCTCAAAAGGTTATCCCTCCTTGAGAATTTTGGTATGCACAATTGATTTCCCTTGAACAACAATACCTCTTGAATCATATAATCTGTCCATTGGCTCCTATCTCTCAACACAGGATTCATGCATGCTTCGTATGCTTCCTTGAAGTCTGGATCATCACTGTACATTTCCTCAATGTGTTCAAACCCTAAGGTCTTTACCTGAAATTCCTGTAGAGTCAAGCATCTCCTACTCAATGCATCAACACATTTGTTAGCATTCCTAGCAATATGTTTTATGACAAAAGTAAAATTCTGCATATACTCAATCCACTTCGCATGCCTCTGATTCAATTTTTCTTGTCTGGTTAAGAATTGTAAATCTTAGTTATCGCTATACAAGGCAAATTCTTGTGGGACAAGGTAATGTCTTTATTTCTTCATGTCTTGGATTATGGCATAAAACTCCTTGTCATAGGTGGAGTATTTTCTATTAGTCTCATTCAACTTCTCGTTGAAGTAAGCAACAAGTCTATTGTCCTAGCTCAAAACTCCTCCAATTTCAATGCCACTTGCATCACACCTTACCTGAAATGTCTTCTCAAAATTTGGCCAGACCAGAATTGGTCTCTTCGTTACTTTGTCCTTCAGTGTATTGAAGCTCTTCTCTGCTTCATTTGTCCATTTAAAATACTTGTGCCTCTTCTTCACTGTATCCATCATTGGTGCACAAATTCCACTGAAATCTATGATGAATTTCCTATAGAAACTCTCTAATCCATGGAAGCTTCTTACCTCAAACATGCTCCTCGATGATGGCCATTCTTTGATTGCTTTCAACTTCTTCAGATCCATCTTTAGTTTGTTTGAAGAGATCACAAAACCTAATTAAATGAGTTATGTCTTCATAAAGAGGACTTCTTCAGGTTTATCAACAACTTCTCCTGTTGTAGTCTCCTCATCACTAATGTCAAGTGCCTCAAATGCTCCTCTTTAGTCTTTCTAAAGATCAATATATCATCTAGATACACAACCATGGACTTGCCATTGAAATATTTTAGTATTTCATTCATCAGCCTCATAAAAGTACTCGGGGCATTGGTTAAGCCAAATGGCATAACAAGCCACTCATACAAATATTCATTTGTCTTAAAGGCTGTCTTCCACTCATCACCTTCCCTCATTTTGATTTGGTGATATCCACTTTTCAAATATATCTTAGAAAACAATTTTTCTCCACTTAAACAGTCCATCAAAGCATCTATTCTTGGAAAAGGGAATCTATACCTGATAGTGATCTTATTGATGTCTCTCGAGTCTGTACACATTCTCCATCCTCCATATTTCTTTGGACTCAACACAGTTGGCACTATACATGGACTCAAGCTCTCTTTGACCAAACCCTTATCTAATAATTCCTAGACTTGGTTCTTTACCTCCTCATTCTCTCGAGGTGTCAGTTTGTAAGCCGCTTTGTTTGGCAAACTTGCTCCTGGTATCAAATCGATATGATGACTGGTACTTCTGATGGGTGGCAATGAGTTAGGCGACTCATCCACCACTATGTCAACAAAATTATCTAATAATTCATGAACTTCTTTAGGAAAATCATCCATTGAATTACTTGTAAGGATAAATTAGGGTTTCCTCACCACAACAAACTGCATCTCCTGTTCTTTCTTGACTTCTTTCAGGAGTTCCTTCCCACTTATGAGGAGTATGCTTGTGATGGCTTCCTCTTTCACTTTCTTCACCTCTATTGGTAGCAACATGTGTGTTCTACCATTCTTCTCCAAGGTGTATGTATTCTTCCTCCCATCATGAATGACATTCTTGTCAAACTGCCATGGTCTTCCCAACAAAATATGGCATACATCCATGGGAATTACATCACACACAATTTCATCTCTATATCCTCCTATCTTAAATTCAACCAAGCATTGTTTAGTAACCATTACCTGGTGTCCTTTCTGCAATCACGAGAATTTATATGGCTCTGGGTGTGTAGTTGTATCTATCTCTAATTTCTCCACCATCTCCATGGATACTAAGTTATCAGTGCTCCCACTGTCAATTATCATCTTGCATACTATGTCTTTAGTCTTGCAAGATATCCCGAATAGATTGTTCCTATGTACTGGATTTTTAACTCTTGCCTCTAGTTTTAAGAGAACCTTCCTCATCATCAGGGATGTTCCATCCTCTACTCCCTCTACTTCAACATTCTCTCTTTGTGCTTCCAAAATGTGGGCTTCTCCTCCTTCTTTATTTTTCTCAAGGCCTTCCCAAGACATGTTCCCTGTCTTTCCACATGCATAACATCTTATTCTTCCTCAACTTCTTCCTCTAGAAGAGTTTCTTTCACCACCCTATCTTCCTTGGGAACTTTCTCCTCTTTCTGAGTGACTATATAGAGTTCCAACCTCGTCTTTGGAATTATGCGCCTTGTCATGGGAAACTCCCTTGCCTTTGTTCGGGGGTGAGATTTTACCTCTACCTCGTTGGCTTTGTTTTCTGGCCAACTTCTCTTCTGCCTTCAACACAAACTGAAAAGCATCCTCCACTGCCCTTACTGACATCATGCTGAGATCATCTTGGATTTCGTACCTCAGGCCATTCCTATACCTGGAAATTTTTTCTTCATCCCTCTCTCTTGGTCCAACTTTGATGTTCAGCTTGTAGAAATCCTCTATGTATTCTTTGACTATCATACCCTTCTGTCTCAGGTTCTGCAGCTTCCTGAACAAATTGATCTGATAATATTTGGGCATGAATTTAGCCTTCAGCTTGGCTACAATTCTGTCCCAATTATTTATCTTTTGTTTGCCTCTACTTCTCCTTTCATCCTGCAGTTCATCCCACCATAGTGTTGCATGTCCTTTAAGCATGGTGACATCATGTCTCACCCTTTTATCCCCATCGACATCTTCATAATCGAAATATTTGTCCATGGACCTTATCCAATCCAACAACTCTTCAACATCAAATTTGTCTTCATACATTGGGACCTCTATCTTGGCTCTAGTTCACAATATAACAACTTCTCTTGGCAAGCGTTCTTTGGAAACGTGTTCTCCTAAAGCTTCTTCAACTTATACATATTCTCTCTCTGTATCGCTGACATCTCTAGCATCAGGTGCTCTTCTCTGTGCTACTTCCATCGCTTCCAACCTTGCACGAAGTTCTCACATCTCTCTTTCTACAATGTGATTGTCTAAAGGTGGGTCCCTTCATCTCCTCGATGACATTGTGTTGACTGTCTCTTACATATAGAGTACAACTTCGAGTTCTTTTTCTCCTTCACCTAAAATCTACAGACGAAAATCATCTCTGATACCAGTTGATGCACACCCCCCTTCTCTCCTAAGGACTACGTGACCACCTAGTTCAGGATCGATCAACAAACTAAGTTTGATTGACTCTTTGGCCCTAAAGAACCTAAAATCCACTTAACATGCCCTCTTTCCCTTAAAGCAGAGTTTATATGGAACTTGCGGCTTTCTCCTTAACACCTTTAAGCTTCAGTGTGTTTAGATGCTAACTCTCTTGGTTAAACCCCTCCCTTTATGTGACTAAGGTTGTGACCTGTTGCCTAATTGAAAGGCATGTCACGACTTCACATATCGGGCCTTTGCATGCGAGTCACTCTGACTCTCCCCACTTTCGAAATCTCGACAGGAGCCTAGAACATGCTAACCCTTCTATTCCTCTTCACTGATGTGACCCTTTACAATGACTGTGGTCCAATATTCGAGCACTTCGCGATTTCGCGTTTCGTGTTTTTGCATATCATGAGTTCACACTTCATGAGTCATCTCCCTAGATGCTTAATGGTTTGGATCTCTTCTCGAACTGAAGGCTCAGATCAAATCTTCACGGTTTCGGGTTTTGCGAGTTCCCATAAATCTTACTTCTAATTTCTTGAGTTGCAAAGTCTCGACAAAACAAGATTGACGGTTCAAATACCTCCTTCAATCAACGACTGTGATCTTTTCACGACGTTGCGATTCATGAATTTGGAGTCTCCTTGCCTCCGTTCTCCCAATAGACGAAATTGTGATGGTGCTGGATCAATGGTCCAGATCTTCCCTTTGATCAACGGCTCAGATCATGTCGCAATTTCGTGTTTCGCAAGTTCTCGCGACTCAATCTTTGACTCCTTCAAGTCACGAGTTAGCAAAATGCTGATCTCTCACACATGTGTCCTCCTTGGCAACAGATGGTCTCGATGATTTCAGAACAGTTAATGACTGTGATCTTTTCGTGAGTTCTCACTTTGCAAATCCTCACAACTCTGCTCTTTGACCTTTTCACTCTGCGAGTCAGCGAAATGATGATCTCTCGCCATGTATCCTGTCATGATGGATGGTTCCGATGATTTTGGAATTTTGTGACCTTGTTCCTCCTGTGTATGTTCAAATCTTTAATGTTGGTGCAGTTTACCTTGATCAAACGGCTATGATCTGTTTGCGCTTAGATCAGACGATTGAGATCTTTCCTCCTCTATACTTTCTCCTCGTTGTCTAGAAGGTAATTGGATGGTTCAGATCTTCCCTCTGAGCTAAATATTTCTTCAGACTTATAAGATTTTTGAAAGGATTTAAAGGCTTTGACCTTTATCCTTCCTGCGAGTCCATTTCTTGGATCTCGTTCATGGTTCTTGGAAAGTGCTACTCCTCTTGAGCTTGATCTCTCCAAAGATTTCGATCTCCCAAGCACTTCTTTATTTTCTGGGAAGTTCGTCAACTTAGATCCAAAGTTTCTTGAAAATAATCCTTTCTCTCCTTCCTGGCATTCTTCCACTCTTGTCCTTCAACTTCTTTATGGAGTCGCTTCAACTCTTCATCGAATTCCAGGTCTGTGCACTCTTTGCAACAGATCTTTACACAATATGCAAGTTCTTGTGATGATTATGCACTCCTTGCAGCAACTGCTTTACACTTCTTGCAAAGAAAGTCTTACACTATTTTTCCTAAGATTTATGAGTCGAAAAAGACCCTGTCAACGCACTCCTTGCGGACTATGTGCACACCTTGCATTGGCTCATGAAGAAAAGCGATTTAAATTTTTATGCATTTAAAAGCTACATACACTCGTAGCAAGATTCATTCATTCTTGAAAAGATTAAGACAACAACAGAGAAATTGCAAACACTATTCACGCCATAGATTGGATCAATTTTTCTCAGTTATCTTCATTCAAAATCAAGAAAATGGTTACAACTAAAATCAAAGAAACAACTACTGCTCTAAGATTTCTACTTTCTCATAATTCTTGTAACCCCTCTTTTGGGCATACAAAATATCTCTTTATACAAAAGAAAGAAACTAACTTCTATCTAATTGCGGTTACATTGACACCAGGGTTAAGCTCCCAAGTCACGCATGCTCATTTTGTCTCCACACATGTGATCTTTCCTTTTTTATTTTTTATCACTTCAAAAGATTTGCAGCACTGGCTAGTGTTTGAGACTCTGGATTGGCTCTCTGGAACTGAGTTGTCCTGCCACATGTACTTGCTGACAAGGCCACCATGCATAGCTTCAGGGTCACCATCAGAGGGTGTTCAGTCAGAGGGGGCAGAGGCTCCAGGATCTCAGAGTGTTGAGACTAGCCTTGAGGCAATTACTCTTGGGAAGAGAGATCTAGATGGTTTCATGAGACCCTGAAAGAGGCCAAGGAGAACGTAGGGGAGCCCAAGAGCTATATTAGAGAGAGTAGACCTCCAGTCAAATTTGGATCATATTTGGATTTAGTGATGAATATCATAGATACTGAGCCACAAATATTTGCGTAGGAAGTGGACCAATAGGTCTGGAGAGAGGCCATGGTAGAGGAGTATGACTCCATTGTGCGCAACGATGTTTGGAAGGTGGTTTTGAGGCCAGTGGGGAAGTCAATTGTGACTTCTAGGTGGTTGTACAAAACCAAGTATGTTGTAGATGGTAGCATAGAGAAACACAAGGCATGCTTTATGGCACGAGGCTTCTCTCAAATAGAGGGAGTCGATTATGATGATACATTCGCATAAGTTGCGAGATACACCTCAATTAGGAGAATTATTTCCATAGCGACAAAGATGGGTTGGAGCATTCTTCATATGGATGTGAACACCACATTTCTGAATGGCTTTATAGATGAGAATATGTACATTGAGCAACCACAAGGATTTGAGGTGAGTGAGAGGGAGACTCATGTGTGTTTTTTGAGAAAGGAACTTTATGGTCTGAAGCAATCTCCTCAAGATTGGTATTCACGTATTGACACACACTTGCTTTAGACGAGCTTCGAGAAGAGAGTTTTTGATCCTAACCTCTATTAAATCATTAGAGCTGAGGACACACTCATTCTCATTCTATATGTGGATGAATTTTTCATCACAGGAGCCGAGGATATCATAGCCGAGTGAAATATGGGACTTGCATTAGAGTTTGAGATGCGTGGCATTGGGTTGATGCACTATTTTCTGGGTATGGAGGTATGGTAGGAGGAGGGACACTTATTTCTCGGGAAAGGGAAGTATGTTGCAGATATTCTGAGAAGATTTTAGATGGAGGGTTGTAGACCTATGTCGACACCCATGGTTACAAACTGGAAGAAGCTTAGTGCTTCAAATTCCCAGTTGGTGGATGCTACATTTTATACGTAGTTGATCGGTTCACTCATGTATCTTTTCAACACTAGACCATATATTTGTTTTTCCGTGAACACTCTCAGCCAGCATATGGTACAACTGAGGAGTGTTCAATGGATTGGGGCAAAACATGTGTTGAGGTACATTGCTGGGACAATTGATTTTGTCCTAGACTATATTAGAGGTGATGGGTTCAATTTGGTTGACTACACCAACTTAGACTGGGCAGTATGTGCTACTGATAGGAAAAGCACCTCAGGGTGTTGCTTTGGTTTGGGGTCAGGACTTATTTCATGGTTCAACCAAAAGCAGGAGTCAGTTTCTTTGAGTTCCTCCGAAGCAGAGTACATGGAAGCCAATTAGGCCAGTTGCAAGGCCATTTGGCTTCATGAGATGTTGGTAGGATTATTTGGTCATGAGATACCACTGACTGTCATACACTACGAAAATCAGAGTTGTATCAAACTCTCTAAGAATCTAGTTTTCCATGATCAGTTGAATCACATTGAGATCAGATATCACTTCATCAGAGATTGGGTTCAGAGAGGCACAGTGAAGTTACAATATATATCAACTAGCGAGCATATTGCATACATCCTCACCAAGGCCCTGCCAAGGGGAAAACATGTCTACTTTAGAGACAAGATGGGCTTGGTAAGAAACACCTTCCTCGGTAAGAGGGAGTGTTGAGATTATGTACCTTGGGAGGTGTTCCCCATGTTTTTGTGAGCTCCTAAACACATGTGGGAGGTACTATGTAATTTATGCCTTGTACTTTATGTCTAATTTCACTTTGACTTGGGAGATTTAAGTCAAAAGTGAAATTTGGTCATTTATGCCTAAAATGACTATTAATTCACTTTGTGGGTGAATTAGGAGACATAAAGTGAACTTAGGGAACTTAACCCAAACTGGGTTTGAGAGTGATAATATTATGGGATGATCTCAATATTTTATTAGACTTGAGATGGGATGATCTCAACGGTCTATTTTTTAGGTTTCCTTATGGAGGTTCAAGAGGGGTGCAAAGGAGGATGAGGAGCTCATTCACTCATTTTTTCACTTGGAGAGTTTGAGAGAGAGCATGAGCATGAGGTTTCAGGCATTGTTTGAGGTTAGCATGGGCGCTTCCATCCATGGAGACAACCAACAAGATTAGGGCCTCAATTATTTAGTGGGGAGGTTTCTTCTTGGAGAAGGGCGCACTTGGTGAGAAGGGCACATCATCAACAAGGAGGACTTTCATATCTCAGATTGCAGTGAGGTATGTTTCACAGGGGGGCTACTCATCAATATCAGAGTACAGTGGAGGGGTTTCTTCATCAGAGCTTCCAATTGGCTTCTAGCTCCAATTCAGTGGTCTTGTCAACATTTATGGAGGGCGCACCATCCTAGGGCACTCTTGCTTCAGTTGGACTTGTGTTGCAGCTTGGATCAAGCTGCTATTGTATCAGGTTCTTCTATATATTGTACATGTTGTATTCCATCTTCCATTCTTCCTATATATACACTTATATTCCAAACTAGTTTTCCCCGGGGGAGTTTTATCCAGGGTCATGTTAGAGTTTAGAACTACTGTATTTTCCGCTATAAATATCTCTAGGTGTGTTATATTATTTTGGTATGCATATGCTAACCCTTGGTGACAAAAACTACATGCTATAGCACCAAAATTGCTTATGTAGCCGTAACAAACCAGCAAAGAAGTTCCTGAATTGTTGGCTGTTATAAAACAACAACAAAACCTTCATTGACAGTTGAAACTTAGAGCCAACTTGAGTTCAAAGACAGACCTAGGTGGCAACTTGATAGGACCTGAAAAATCTTCAATCGGAAGTGATATGGATTTATGAGAAGAATGAAATGAAACCAAAAATTTACAAAATTAACATAGATACACAATGAAAAATAACAAAGATACAATAAAACTTAACTTCTATCCAATAATAAATGTGTCGAAAACTATAAAATACAAACTTAAAACAAGCTTGCTAGAATGGTGGTAGTTTATCTCTGAGAAGAGATGTGATGGCTATGCTCATTCGAAAGAAGATGAGTACAATGAGACTCTAAAGGCCTTTTTAAAATAAGCATGAATTCCAAAACCCTATATATCCAAAAACCTAACCCTAGGAGATGAAGCACCAAAATTCATGTGGGCCCCATTGGGGTAAGTTAGTACATTAACTTCCCAGGGATATAACTTTTGCATACGATCTCTGTTTAGGGTGCACGATAGCTCATTGGAAAGGTATTGATGAGGAGATTCATTTAAGGGGATCAATCAAATCCTCTGGATATCATTGAGGTTACTTATGGAAAACAAGCATCGTTTATTCCCTCAAATTGGCCCTGAAAGTTCAGGAACCAAAAAAATGGTAAAAATAGTAAGTTTCCAAAAAACTATTTTGAGCGAGTTGGACAAGGTGGGTGGCCACCGATATCCTCCTGGATAAATAATCCCCCCTTAGGAAGTAATGGTATCCATTGCATTGAGATCCCCTATCAGATGAGGAAATTTATGTTGAATTTGGCCACGGGTGAGCCACTTTCCTTGATGCGGGAGTTGCCCTACTTTGAAAACCCGATAAAGATGGATCCTATGATATCACATGCCCTTGACCTATGTGTCCATGATATTTTCATTGGATGCATGTTCCATGCAGTCATGGTTGAGCTCTATTGGTGTAAATTTTTATGCTATCTTTGAGGTGTCCAATAATGGTGGAAAATAAGGCTGAAGGAGATCCACATTGAACATTGGATGCGAGATAAGGAAGGGGGGAAAGTTGAGCTCAAAATCATTGTCATCCACAACCTTGGTGATGGTTTAAGGTCCATAATAGAGTGGATGAATCTTTCGATGAGGCATGATAAGGTGTTCTTTCTGCAAGTGCAACCAAACTTTATTGCCCACTTGAAACTGGTGTGGAACCCAATGTTGATCATAGCGTTTCCTGTACTTGGCATTGGACTTCTATAAAATATCCTAAACCTATTGGTGGATGTGATGGATCCTATTAATGAACTGAGTGGATTTTTCATCTCCAATTGGAGCATGCGACGAGTATGCCTGGGTGGCCGCAAGGGGTAGTGAAACATCCATAGGACCTAATGGTTGAAATCCCAACCCCACTTGAAAGGGGATGTGGCTGGTTGAGCTATGTATGTTTATGTTTTAGCTGTGCTAAACATAGGGAAGACTTGCATTCCAAGTGTGGGTGTTCTTGGAATTGTACATGCGCAAGATGTTCATGATCATCTAGTTGATGACCTTGGTTTGGCCATCCGTCTAGGGGTAGAAGGTAGTGGACTTGGTGTCCAACGGTGACCAAAGGCTTGACCTGAATGTGCTGAGGAATTGGCTGTACCAATATGAGATAATGGTTTATGGGATCCCAAAGTGTACCCACACTCATTCAAAGAAGATATTGGAAGTGGCCTCTGTTGTGATGCTCTTCTTGAAGGTGGCTATAATCGCCATCTTGAAAAAGTGATCAATAACAAAGAAAACACAGTCATCTCCCCACTTGGTGGAAGGAAGGTCCGACATGTAGTCCATTGAAATGGATTCCCAGGGCCTGTCTGGAGTAGGCATAGGAGTGTATAGGCCTTGTTTCTTAGTGGTTGGTTTGGCAATAACATAGACAGTGCAAGACCAAATATACTTGATGACATCCTGTCGAAGTTTCAACCAATAGAATGTCCCTACAACACTACGATTATGTTTTCCATGCCAAAGTGTCTTTCCACCTGACCATAGTGGGCTTTCCAAATAATCTTTGGTCACTCGCTTGATGGAACACAGAGATGCATCAAATTGCAGAAAATTTTGTCCTGAAGATGGAAATTAGTGACAGATGTGTTTGCACCCAACATATGGTAGGTGTTGATGAAGTCAGGATCTATCTCATATAGGTGGGGCCATCCGAAGGTCTCGTGGCCACAAGATTCTAGTACTATGATGAGTGCCATGATTGGAGGTCGTCTGAGGTAATCAATGATTTGGTTGGTACTTCTTGTTTTATACTTGATGTTGAGGTGAAATTGTTGCAAATATGTGGACCACTTCTGATGGAGGTCATTCTGCAATTTTCTTTGTGTCTACATGAAATGCAGTGGCTTATGATCAGTGTGGATGACTATCTCCTTCTCGAGAATGTAATGCCTCCACTGGCAAGAAAGTTGCACAATGGAGTACATTTATTTTTCATAAGTAGGGTACTTATGGAAGAAATATGATAGTGTCTCACTATGATAGGCCATGGGGTGGCTGTGCTGTGTGATGACTACACCCACAACATAGTCTGAAGCATATGTCTTGATATTAAAGGGATGTTGCAAATCAGGTAATGAAAGTACTGGGGCTCAAGACAAGCGTTGCTTCAGATCATCAAATGTTTTCTGTTGGGACATGCCCCACATAATTGTTTCCTTACCACCTCCCCTGATTATTTAACTGAGGGCCCATGCAAATGGGAGAATCCCAACATGAACATGCGATAGAAATTGACAAGGACTAAGAAGATCTAAAGATCAACGAGCATGGTTGGGGTTGGCCAGTCACGTATGACTTGGATCTTGGTTGGATCAACATGCACACCATGTGCATAAAAAATGTAACCTAGGTATTGGGCCTTGTCCATGCCGAAGGATCATTTTTACAAGTTGGCATATAGCTTGTGCTCCTGCAGAGTGTGTAGAACCTGCTAAATATGTTGCAGGTGTTCCACCCAAGTATTGTTGTAGATGAGGATGTCATCCATATAAACCACCATAAAAGAATTGACAAAAGGCCGCAATATATTGTGCATCATCCTCATGAAAGTTGCTCAGGAATTTTTCAAACCAAAGGGAATGACTAGCCATTCAAAAAGACCTTCTTTTGACTTGAAGGCATTTTTCCATACATATGGATATTCTATTGGGACTTGATGGTAGCCAAAATTCAGATCAATATTACTGAAGTATTTGTATCCCTTGAGATGATCAAGGAGATCATCGATTCAGGGAATCAGGTATCGGTTCCTGACTATGATTTTATTTAGGGCCCGATAATCAATGTAGAGTCGTCAGGTCCCATCCTTCTTCTGCACCATCATGATTGGGCTTCCACAAGGTGATGAGTTGGGTTGGATGTTCTCCTTGTGGAGAATTTCTTGTATTTGATGCTTGATCTCCTCATTTTATAGTAGAGAGTGATGATAGGATGACCCATTGGGAAGCGATGCACTGGGGATCAAATCGATGAGATGCTTGACCTGACAGTGCAGAGATACCCCAGTAGGTGATGAGAAGATGTCTTTGTATTCTTCCATGACCTTCCACTTGCTTATGTTGCATGGAGAGGTCAGTCATGGAGGCCATGGATGTGTCTGCAACCTTTCTCTCACTCTGAGAGTGAATCATGAAGAAGACAAACTTCCCAGTATGAGAAATGGCCTTCTTGCATTGTTTGGCAGAAATCAAGGAAATAGAACTAGGTGGGACTACCTTGGGTATCCTATACAATTTTCTGTTGAAAGTGATAATAACACTGTGAGGCCTAGACTCATATACAACATGACATTTCCATAAATAAGGTTGGCCCAAAATAACATCACAAACTTCAAGGGGAGAAAAGTCACACAATAACTCATATTTGAATGACTTGATGCCGTACGATAGATGACATTGTTGGCTAACGCGAAGATCACTTCCTTGATAGAGCCATCCATTGGTGTAGGGTTGCGGGTGCAATATTTATGGTACGGGTATCCTATTAATGACCTCTCCTAAGATGAGGTTCTTCTAGATACCACTATCAATGATGAAGTGCAACATAGTGCCTTTCTCCCACATCTGTGAATGAAAGAGGGGCTCTCCTTTCTCTAGGTCATCAGGTTCACCGGGTTGAATCTTGGTGGTAGCAATGTTGGCACTGGGTTCCATGTCAATGATCCGTATCACATTTTCTAGTTTTGACTCAGAGTTGGAACCTGCATCTAATTCAAAGGATTTTACCTCGGCCACCAATGAATTATTTGATTGGTAATCAACAATGTTATGCCAGGGGCTCTAATGGAAGTCGCACCATTTCCTGATATCTTTCTTCATCTTCCCATTGCCATTCTTTGCTTATGGCTTGGAATAATTGTCCTGAGGTTTCCCATATTTTCTCTATCCTTTGTTTTGCAAGTTGGGGCTTCCCTTTCCTTGCTTCTACTATGAGGGGTTCCCAGACTGAAACTGTCAAGTCTTTTATTTAATCTTCTTCTCGATTTTGATGGCGTATTGATAGGCCGCACCCAAGGATGAGATGTCAAAAAAATCCATTTCTATCTAGATGTATCTATGTATACTGTTGCGGTACTTGAGCACCAGATGTCGCTCATAATATTTGATACCTATCTTGGTGCACAAGATATATAAGACATTGGTGAACTCTGACATGGTTTGGTCACTTTCCTTTCGCAGTGTGGTCCATCCTGTATACAAGTTGTCATAACTTCAAATAGGGTAGTATTGTTCCTTAATAGCATTCCTGAATGAACCCAAAGTGGGTGAAAATGTAAATAATGTGGAACCCTCTATTTAATTTTTCTCACAGAAGGTCTCCCACCAATCTTTGACATAGCATATGACCTTGAGGATCGCAAATGTAATATTTTCTTTATCGAAAAAGTCATGGACAAAAAAATACCCTTCTAGAAGGTTTAACCATTTATCTACGACATCCACATCTATTTAACCTTCAAATATAGGAATATAAAATTTGATCTGTATCTTGAATGAGGTGGCACCTCCGCTTGAGGTGGATATGTCATTTGTGGGCAACCGTCAAAGGATTTGTGCAAAGTTGTCCATCATCTCGTTCCTCTATCGCTCAAGGGATTCCCGGAGAAACATTTTGAAAGGATCTCTTGTCCCGTCGTCTTTCATTTTTCCTTCCATGGAGAGTTTCTTGGGCATGAGAGAGAATTTTTCCTCAAGAGAAACAAGCTTGAAAGCCAACTCTCTATACAATGACCGTGTTGGGGACATGCATTAAAAAATGACAAGGAGTAGAATGATCTGATACCACTGATCAAGATTTATGAGAGAAATGAAATGAAACCATAGATTTATGAAATTAACATAGAGAAACAGTGAAAAATAATAGATATACAATAAAACTTGACTTCTATTCAATAAGAAATGTGTTGAAAACTGTAAAATGCAGACTGAAAACAAGCTTGCTAGAATGGTGGAAGCTTATCTCTGAGAAGAGATGTGATGGCTACGCTCATTCGAAAGAAGATGAGAAAAATGAGGCTCTGGATGAATTTTCACAATAAAAATGAATTCCAAAACCCTAGAGGTGCAAAAACCTAACCCTAGGAGATGAAGTGCCAAAAGTTATGTGCGCCTCATTGGGGTAAGTTAGTACATCAACTTCCCTGGGTTGTAACTTTTGCATACAATCTTTGTTTAGGGTGCACGATAGCTCGTTGGAAAGGTATTGACAACAAAATTAATTTAGAAGGTTCAATCAAATCCTCTGAAGATATTTGAGGTGTCTGATCGCGAAAAATCATCGTTTAGGCCCTCAAAATGGCCCCGAAAGTTTAGGAACCGAAAAACTGCTAAAAATAGTAAGTTGCCAAAAAACTGTTTTGAGTTAGTTGGAAATGGTGGGTGGCCATTGAGATCCTCCTAGATAAATTCTCCCCCATTAGGAAGAAATTGTATCCATTGTGTTGAGTTCCCCCAACCCCACCTAAAAGGGGTTGTGGCTAGTTGAGCTTTGTATGGCTTTGTTGTAGATTTTTTGAACATAGGGAAGATTCTCATTGCAAGTGCATGGGTGATTGGAATTGTACATGCGAAATATGTGCATGATCATCCAGTTGATCACCTCAGTTTGCCCATCCATTTGGGGGAGGAAGGAAGTGAACTTCATGAGCTTGGTGTCCAGCAATGACTAGGGGCTCAACCATAATGTGTCGAGGAACCGATTGTCCTGGTATGAGATAATGGTTTGTGGGATCCTAAAGTGTACCCACACTCGTTCAAAGAATATCTTGGAAGTGGCCTCTGTTGTGATGCTCTTATTGCAGGCGGCTAGAATCATCATCTTGGAAAAGTGATCAACAACCACGAAAACATAGTCATTTCCCCGCTTGGTGGAGTGAAGGCCCGACATGTAGCCCATTGAAATGGATTCCCAGGGCCTATCAGGAGTAGGTAGAGGACTGTACAATCCTTTTTTCTTAGTGGTGGGTTTGGCAATAACATAGGCAGTGCAAGACCATATATACTTGTTGACATCCTGTCGAAGTTTCGGCCAGTAGAAATGTCGTTGCAACATTGCCACTATATTTTCCACACTTAAGTGTCCTACCACTCGAATGTAGTGGACTTCCCAAATAATATTTTCTCAATCACTTTATGGAACACATAGATGGCCCAGATGGCACAACATCCCATCCTAAAGATGGAAATTATTGACAATTGTGTTTGCACCCAACATCTAGTAGGTGTTGGCGAATTCAAGATCTGTCTCATAGAGGTGGGGCTATCTGGAGGTCTCATGACCAAAATATTCTAGTACTGTTGTGAGGTATGTGACTAGAGGTCGGATGAGGAAATCAACAACTTAGTTGGTACTTTTTGTTTTATACTTGATGTTGAGGTGAAATTGTTGCAAATATGTGGACCACTTCTAATGGCATTCATTATGCAATTTTCCTTGTGTTTGCATGAAATGCATCGAATTATGATCAGTGTGGATGATTGTCTCCTTCCTGAGAATGTAATGCCTCCACTGGCGGAAGGCTTGCACAATGGAGTACAATTATTTGTTGTAAGTAGGGTAGTTACGAACGACATCTGATAGTGTCTCACTATGATAAGCCACGGGGTGGTCGTGTTGAGTGATGACTGCGCCCACAACATAGTTTGATGCATATGTCTCAATCTCAAAGGGTTGTTACAGGTCAAGTAATGAAATAAATGGGGTTGATCACAAGCGCTACTTTAGATCATTGAATGCTTTATGTTGGGACATGCCCCAGACAAATTTTTCCCTACCACCTCCCCTGTTTATTTGACTAAGGGCCCATGCAATATGGGAGAATCCCAACACGAACCTGCGATAGACATTGGCAAGGCCTAAGAAAATTCAAATATTAGTGAGCATGGTTGGGGTTGGAAAGTCATGGATGACTTGGATCTTGACTAGATCAACATGCACACCATGTGCATCAACAATGTAACCTAGTTACTAGACCCTGTCCATGTTGAAGGAGCATTTTTCAAGTTGGCATATAGCTTGTGTTGCTGCAGAGTGTGAATATGATGGAATTGTTCTACCCAAGTATTGTTGTATATGAGGATGTCATAAGGATACACCACCACAAAATAATTGGTGAAAGGAAGAAATATATCATCCATCATCCTCATGAAAGTTGTTGGGGCATTTTTCAAACCAAAGGGCACGACCAACCATTCAAAAATACCTTATTTTGACTTGAAGGAAATTTTTCATACATCTATCTGTTATATTGGGACTTGATGGTAGTCAGACTTCAGATAAATCTTACTAAATTATTTTCTCCCCTTGAGTGATCAAGGAGATCGTTGATTCGGGGAATCGAGTATTGATTCTTGAATGCGATTTTATTTAGGACCTGGTAGTCAATGCAGAGTCTCGAGGTCCTATCCTTCTTCTACACCAACATAATTGGGATTCCAAAATGTGATGAATTGGGTCAGATGTTCCCCCTGTGGATCAGTTCTTGGATTTGATGCTTTATCTCCTCATTTTCTAGTAGAGAGCGACAATAGACTATCCCATTGGGAAGTGGTGCGTCGAGGATCAAATCGATGGGATGCTTTACCTAACACTGCAGAGGTACCCCAATAGGTGATGAGAAGATGTCTTTGTATTCTTCCATGACCTTATCTACTTGCTTCTGCTGCATGGAGAGGTTAGTCGTAGAGACCATGGATGTGGTTGCAACCTTCCGCTCACTTTGAGAGAGAATCATGAACAAGACAAAATTCCCTGTCTGAGAAATGACCTTCCTGCATTTCTTGGAAGAGATCAAGGAAATAATAGTAGGTGGGACTACATCGGGCATACTGTACAATTTCTTGTTCAAAGTAATAATAACACTACGAGGTATAGACTCATATACATCATGACATTTTCATAAATACGGTTGGCCCAAAAGAACATCACAAAATTCAAGGGGAGAAAAATCACACAATAACTCATCTTTGAATGTATTGATGTCGTATGACAAGCGACATTGTTGGCTGATGCGAAGATCGCTTTCTTGACACAGCCATCCGATGGCATAGGGCTGTGAGTGCAACCTTATTGGCAGGGATAGATGCTTGAAGACCTCTACTGATATGAGGTTCTTCTAGCTACCACTATCAATGATGAAGTACAATGGAGTGCCTTTCACCCACATCTGTGAATGAAAGAGGTGCTTGCCTTCCTCTAGTTGAATAGGTTCACCAAGATGAATCTTGGTGGTAGAAACGATGGCATTAGGTTCCGAGTTGATGATCTGTCTCTCCTTTTCTGGTTCTGACTTAGAGTCAGAACCTGCATCTTATTAATAGGATTTTACCTCAAACACCAATGACTTGTTTGAGTAGTAATAAACAATGTTATACCAAGGGCTCTTATGGAATTCGTACCACTTCCCTTTATGTTTCTTCATTTTCCCATTGTCCTTCTTTGTTTGTATCTTGAACTGATTGTCCCAAGGTTGCCCATATTTTATCTATCCTTTTTCTACGGGTTGGGGCTTCCCTTGCACTACTTTTGTTGTGAGGGGTTCTGAGACCCAAACTTCCACATCTTTTGTTTAAGATTCTGCTCGATTTTGATGGCGTATCAATAGGCTGGGCCCAAGGATGAGATGTCCAAAAACTCCATTTATGTCTAGATGTATCTATACAAACCGCTACAGTACCTGAGAACCATATGTATCTCATAATATTTTATATCTATATTGGTGCGCAAGGTATGGAATACATTGGTGAAATCAGGCATGGTTTGATCTCTTTCTTATCAAGTCATCATAATCTCTAACAGGGTAGTATTGTTCCTTGACAACATACCCGAAGGAACCCCAAGTGGGTGCAACTGCAAATAATGTGGAACCCTTTATTTTATTTTTCTCATAGAATGTATCCCACCAATATTTGACATGGGGGACAACCTTGAGGAGTGCACATGTAATCTTTTCTCTATTGGAAAAGTTGTGGACAGTAAAATACCCTTCTAGAAGGTTAAACCATTTATCTACGAAATCCACATCTATTTGAACTTCAAATATTGGAATATAAAAATTGACTTGTACCTTGAGGTGGGTGGTGCCTCTGCTTGAGGTGGATGCGTCACTTGTTGGCATTCGTTGAAGGATTTGTGCAAAGTTGTCCTTCATCTTGTTTCTTTGTCGCTCAAGGGATTCCTCGAGAATTTTTTTGAAAGGATCTCTTGTCCTGTAGTCTTTATTTTCTCTGGAAATGGATGATTTCTTGGGCATGTGAGAGAATTTATCCTCAAGAGAAAAAATCTCAAGGTCCAATTCTCTATACCCTGACCGTGTCGGGGACACGCATTAAAAAATGACAAGGAGCAGACTGATCCGATACCACTAATCCATATTTATTAGCGAAATGAAATGAAACCACCGATTTATGAAATTAACATAGAGACACAATGAACAATAATAAAGATATAGTAAAACTTGAATTCTATTAAATAAGAAATGTGTTGAAAACTGTAAAATGCAAACTGAAAACCAGCTTGCTAGAATGGTGGAAGCTTATCTCTAAGAAGAGATGTGACGACTACGCTCATTCGAAAGAAGATGAGTAAAATGAGGCTCTCAATTAATTTTCACTATAAACATGAATTCCAAAACCCTAGACATCCAAAAACCTAACCCTAGGAGATGAAGCGCTAAAATTCATGTGGGCCCCGTTGGGATATGTTAGTACATCAACTTTCTGAGGTTGTAACTTTTGCATACAATCTCCGTTTAGGGAACAAGATATATTGTTGGAAAGGTATTGATGAGGAGATTAATTTAGGGGGATCAATAAGAGCCTTTGGAATTATTTAAGGTTCTTGATCATGAAAAATCATCGTTTAGGCCCTCAAAATGGCCACGAAAGTTTAGGAACCGAAAAACTGCTAAAATAGTAAGTTGCCAAAAAACTATTTTGATCAAGTTGGACAAGGTGGGTGGCCACCAAGATCATCCTAGATAAATACCCCCCTTAGGAATCAATGGTCTCCATTGTGTTGAGTTCCCCCATCATATGAGAAAATTTCTATTGGATTTGGCCCCATATGAGCCACTTGCCTTGATGCAAGAGATGCCTTGCTTTGACAACCCAATAAAAACGGATCCTCTGTTGTCGAGTTCCCTTTACCTATTTGTCCACGATATGATTAGTGGATGTATATTCCATGAAATTAGGGTTTATCTCTGTTGGTTTCAACTATTCTGCTATCTCCAAGGTGTCCAATAATGGTGGAAAATAAAGCCGAAGGAGATCCACATTGAACACTGGATGTAAGCCAAGGAAGGGGGGAAGGTTGATCTCAAAATCATTGTCACCTACAGCCTTGGTGATGGTTTAAGGTCCATAACCGAGTGGATGAAGCTTCCGATGAGGCCCGGTAAGGTGTTCTTTTTGCAAGTGCAACCAAACTTTGTCGCCCACCTGAAATTGGTGTGGCACTTGGTTTTGATCACGGTGCTGCTTGTACTTGGCATTCGACTTCTGTAAAATATCATGAACCTGTTGGAATATGTGATGGATCCACTCAATGATTTGGGTGGATTTTTCATCTCCAGTTG
Source organism: Picea engelmannii (assembly GCA_009831015.1). Lineage (NCBI taxonomy): Eukaryota > Viridiplantae > Streptophyta > Pinopsida > Pinales > Pinaceae > Picea > Picea engelmannii. The sequence goes on from ML777724.1 coordinate 2,210,659, forward strand.
GAGCATGCGATGTGTCTGCCTCGGTGGTCGCAAAGGGTAGTGCAACATCCATAGGACCCAATGGTTGAAATCCCAACCCCACTTGAAAGGGGTTGTGGCAGATTGAGCTATGTATGGCTCTGTTGTAGCAATGTTGAACATAGTGAAGAATCTCTTCCTAAGTGCGGGGGTGCTTGGAATTGTACATGTGAAATATGTGCACAATCATCCAGTTGACGAACTTGGTTTGGCCATCCATCTGGGGGCAGAAGGAAGTGGACTTGGTGAGCTTGGTGTCCAACAATGACCAGAGGCTTGACCAGAATGGGCTGAGGAATTGACCATACCAATCTGAAATAATGTTTGGTGGGATCCAAAAGTGTACCCACACTAGTTCAAATAAGAGTTTGGCAGTGGCCTCCACTATGATTCTCTTCTTACAGGCGACCAAAATCACCATCTTGGAAAAGCGATCAACAAACACAAAAATAAATTCATTTCCCCACTTGATGGAGGGAAGGCCCAACATGTAGTCCATTGAAATGGATTCCTAGGGCCTATTAAGAGTAGGAAAAGGTTTATATAGGCCTTGTTTCTTAGTGGATGGTTTGGCAATAGTGTAGGTAGTGCAAGACTGGATATAGTTGCTGACATCATGTCTAAGTTTCGACCAGTAGAAACATCGTTGTAGAACTGCCACTATCTTTCCCACATCGAAGTGTCCTACCACTTGACTCTAGTCGAATTCCCAAATCAAATTTTGTTTCTGACCTGATAGAACATAGAGATGGCCCAGATGGAACAACAACCTGTCTTGAAGATGGAAATTAGTGACAACTGTGTGTGCACCCAACATTTGGTAGGTGTTGATGAAGTCAGGATCTGTCTCATAGAGGTGGAGTAATCCAAAGGTCTCATGGCAGTAAGAGTCTAGTATAGTGGTGAGTGCCGCGACTGGAGGTCGTTTGAGGAAATCAGGGAATCAGTTGGTACTTTCTATTTTATACTTGATGTTGAGGTGAAATTATTGCAAATATGTGGACCAATTCAGATGGCAGTCATTATGCAATTTTCCTTGTGTCTGCATGAACTACAATGACTTATGATTAGTGTGTATGACTATCTCCTTCCTGATAAATGTAATGCCTCCATTGGCGGCAATCTTCACAATGGAGTACATTTCTTTGTCATAAGTAGGGTACTTATGGACGACATATGATAGTGTCTCACTATGATAGGCCATGGGGTGGCTGTGTTGAGTGATGAATGTGCTCACAACATATTCTGAAGCATCTATCTCGATCTCAAAGGGTTGTTGCATGTAACAGCCCTAGTAGAATATATACTTAGGGAGTATTAAGTAAAAGGTTTATTAGGTAATTAATTTTGCCTACCATGTTAATAACTAAACAAAGATTGATCTAATGATATTAATTAAGTAGTTATTAATTAATTAATTAATTAACTACCTATTACATTTAATAACATGAGTATTAAATTTAGTAGATTAATAAGTTATATTGTTTAAATTAAAAAGGTTACGTACACAGAAAGGGATAACATATTAATTACGAGAGGTTAAAATAATAAAGGAAAGGATAAGGGGCATTAACTAGGAGTAGGTAAGGAAGTAAATGCACGAGGCGGTGAAGGAAGGATATGAGGGCGGAGGAGATTTACGAAGGGAGGATGATTCGACGGGAGATTTTGGGGATGGATTTTTGGGGGGGGCTCTCTGGGATTTGCAGAGGGGAGTTGAGTTTTGGAGTCAGATTGGATCAGTATAGGCACCGGTTTGCTAGAGGTTTTGGGCACGAGGGCCAGGATATCCATATGATATCCTGGAGCTAGGTAGTTGTCCTAGTTGGAAGGGAGGATAGTAGGTTTGGGCAGTGTTGGTCAGTGCATCAGGCAGCAGGAAGGAAACAACAAGGCAGTAAGGCGAATTAGCATCAGACCTAGGTAATTTAAATTGTGTATTTGTTCTATTTTGCTATAAAATTTTATTATTGTTGATAAATTTATATGCGAATGTGCTCAATTAAAGGAATATTTGAATTTTACTGTTTTTCTCAATTAAAAAAAATTAGTGAATTTTCTGAAATCAATACTGTTACAATTTATGTAATTATTTGACGTTAAATCTTATTCGGCCCCTACATATGGTATCAGAGCTTCTTAGTTTGAAATTTGGGCCTATGGGCCAAGTTCCCAGCTCCAACTCTAGCTATGCCTAACTTGCAAACCAAACAAACGAAATGTTAACACAAATATAAAACAAAATAAATGCAATACGAATTGAAAATGTAAAAACAAATTTACCAAAGTAAAACAAGTGGTAACTTATTTGGGTTTGGATGGAATTTGATTGAATTATTCCGGAAATATGAAGGAAATTTGGTTTTTCATTTTACATTTATTTATTGTTTATTCCTCTACTTCTCCATCAAACATACTTAGAAAAATAGAACTTACATTTCCCTAGCTAAATAGAGCGAGAATTTGTTGCGTGGAAGAAACCCCATCGACGAATTTGATCATTTTACTCTAAATTTATCTAACCTGTAAAATGGTCTATAGATTCTACAAAATACAATGGGAAAACTCATACACCAAGTCTCTACATAGAGATTAAACATTAAAACAAATTCACAGTTGGAGAAATCTATTTTTTTTTTTCGAAAATTCCCGAGCTCAACATGCTCCCTTATATCGTAATTACAAAGTATATGCAAACAGATCCTGCGAGATAATTCTACGTGGGCTTCTCTGTAGGGATTTAATAAGGAAGATATCCACAATCAAATCTACAGGGGATTCTTTGTAGGGAATTCGTAAGACAATCAATTCCAAACTACCCACATAGCAAATCCGTAAGACAATCAATTCCAAACTGCCCACATAACAAATCTATGTGGGCTTTTCTGGAAGGATTTAATAGGACATGCATTCAATTCTAAGCTACCCCCAAACCAAATATACATACAATCAATTCTAAGCTAGCCACGTATCAAATCTATAAAAGGTCAAGGGATCGAAAAGGAAATGGAAGGATAACCCTTGCAAAATTTATAGACTGAAATCTCTGAAAATTGACGAAACAGGAGACAGAGAATACCTCAAAAATAAAGCAGAGATTGACGGCTCCAATGCTTGTCGGTCTGAGCTCTTTTGTTCCTTCTTTCTCCGAAAAGACCAAGGCCTTGTCACGAGCTGGACTCAAACCAATGCTTCTGGATGCATGAGACCAAGTGAACTACCAACCTTCTAATCGTGACTTTTGTTTACCTGGTTCCCTATGTGCAAAAGTAAATCTCGGCCTCTGGAGAGGTTGGCGACAGGAGAGACATAGACAGCTTGGTATGGAGTAAGAGAACATGGGTTTGCATTGTGGTAGAGTCTAGACCATTGGAGCATATTCAAGGTTGAGCCTTTGGGTCAAGAAGCTGATAGAACAAAATATTTGGGGCCGATGGCCACTCAAGAGTCGTTAAAACTTGCACCTCTAGCCACACAACAATACACGAGTCATGCATGCAAACACAACACATGCCACATGCCAGTGCGAAGCGCCAGTGCCAAGCACAAGTGGGTAGACCAAGAAGGGGTCCATGGCCAAACCTTTCCATGGTCGTGCATGCTCAAGGACACCATGGTAGACCCATCTCCAATGAGGAAGAAAAAAAAAGGAACTAATAATAAACCTCATGGTCGACCATGGATAGGTCGTACCTAACCAGGCCACCCATGCCAAAGAAAGCCTCGGGGTTACACTTAAAACTCCATAAAATGCTCACCAACAAAAAAAAAAGGGGGCTGTACCTCTCCTAAGTTGCAGAAATTTTAACAAAAATACATGAAGAAATGGCTAAGTTGCAGAAATTTAAACAATAATACCCTAAGGAATGGCTGTGACGACTTGTTGCGAAGCCCGCCATGGCGGAGATTCACTCCATGAATTTGGTCATATAATTTTAGAGACCTATTGTTTAATCCAAGCTCCAACAATGGCACCCAAGGGAGGGAATAATTCGTTAAGGAGAAGCTATTACAATGAAAACCCACGGGAATCCTATCTTGTGCACGAAAGATGTGAGGAAAACTGCGCAAATGTTGTGAGGAAAACTGTTTGATAAGAAGAAAGAGGAGGCAGACAAGCAGAGGTCGGCCATGGCCGCACTCCTAGATGAAGAGCATGGCCAAAAGAAAGGTCAGTCGGCGAGGGAGTTAGCCGAGCTAGTGGTAAGAAGAAAAAAGGTGAAAACAAAATAACTTAGAACGAAACCCTAAATATATATACATATATAGAAATTTGTGTTTTTTTTTTATTATTATTATTATTAATGTGCATGGAGTAGTGGATTCAGGCACGTGGGCCTCATGCCAGGCCCCACATTGCCTATTCTATGGTTTCTACGTCCCATGGCGGTGGCACATTGATAGTTGTAGTTGTTATGGGGGAAAAGTCTGGGGGTCAGACCCGTGGGCTTCCCCTCCTTGGCGTGATTTGATATATGTTTGTAATCTTTGTTTCATTTGATAGCTCAGGATGCCACTTTTAATTTTAATCCATCTGTAAAAAAAAAAAAAAAACATATTTGAGTTTTTTTTCTCTCATCTTAATTATGATTAGATTAAGTTTTTATGATAAAGAATGCTAAATTATATGAATAAGAAAAAATCATGATCAATCAAATATTCAACAATTAACCAATATTCTCATCAACAAATGCAACAATGCAGTAATGTCAACCATAGATTAACCAAAGCTAAAGAAAACGGTACTGTAAACTCAACATGATCTTGCATGATAATTTTAACATAAAGAGAGCATTGGAAACAAAATATTTCAAAGATATATTTCTTCACTAACCTATCAAGAGTCATCAACACTATGAAATTGAAACAAGCTCTTATAGATAAGTACCAGTACACTGATGAAAGCATATAAACCACTGAATACCATCCCTGAGACTGGAATTTAAATGAGCACATTCTTTGATAATTAGCATAATCATGACACTCCTCCAGGTTGTATGCATTGTGGAATTGGAATAATTCCTTGTCCCGGGAAAAAAAGCAGGGGAAATGCTTGGAGATATTTCCCTGAAATCTTTCCAGGACAGATCCCAGGAAATAGCTGTTTCTGAGGTCTTTTGCAAAAGCAGCCATTTCACTGAAGGTCATATGGGACACTAGATCTCATAATGGTCCACATGACCTGATTAAAAAAATAGAAAAAAATAGTAAGAATAAAATACAGTAAGGCAATAAAAAAATGTTAAAATCACTAATTGAGGGAAAAACGTTGGGAAAACCCTAAAAATACTCCCATTCAATTTTACACAATGAGTAGTAACTGCAAGTAGTGTGAAAATATTCTAGCTCAGTTGCTTTTGGAGAGTGTAAAGCCTAATTTATAAAGACTTAGTTATTTTTCTTATTGATATAGTAGTATGTTATGTAATCTATGAAAGTTATTAGTCGACTCATTTTTTTTAATTATTTTTTTTCACTTGTGTTCGTTAGTAACTTAATACCTCAAATATGTTGTTTCAACTTGGTTTCCTAAATTTTGGTGAGGCCCATTTCTGAAACTTTTTCCATTTCATTTTACAGACAGCTGGGGTTGAAATTATTTTCTTATAAGATATCTACTGATTATTAATATAGTTGGTTCCCTAGGTTCCTTAAATTCTTGGACAAAAATAAAAAAGTCGATGTACTTAATTTTGTCATTGTTCAAGTACCGCTCTACATGAAATTGTAGTTGTTTATAGATGAGTGAGATATCAAAGCATTTTGTAACAATATGAGACTGCATGATTTTATAGTTAATGATAAAGGGAATCAACACACTAATATTAAATAAAAAGCCACGGATAAACAAAAAAGAACGATTGACAAGTTTCTACTGTGAAAATAATTTTATTGCTTATAAAATTCAACTTTTGGTGAAGATCTAGTTTGATGCCAACCTTTATATTTTCTTTAGAAATTGTAGGGATTTTGTGCGAATGTTAAAAATTATGTTTAATATGTTATTTGAGGGCTTTAAGCTTTGAACTATTTGTTGTTCAAATGTTAAGAAGGAAATGTGCAGGATTTTATTAGGAAACTAATTCTTAATGAACAGAGGAGACATTAAGTTCTTGAGTAAGAATAATAATATTACACTAGGGCTAGCTCCTAGATAGACAAATTTCAGGGGGAGGTATCTCTATAGGCATACGAATAATGAGATGGTTTGAACTGTTGGTACCCCATGCATCGAGATCATAGATGAGGATTTAACTGTTCTTATGGAGAGTCATGACAGTCTAGAGCAACCCTTGCCATCTATCACATAATACACTTGGATATGAATGTTCCAACATGAGGCTAGGAAATTTGGTGGTTTTTGAGGTTTGGAAAGAGTTGCTTGTCTCAACAGTGGTCACATGGAGCGAAGGGTTTCTTTGCTTACCTCAAGTTCATTCAAGATTTATATTCATAAATATCAGCTGAGCATTCCTTTGTGATGT
>ML777724.1:2222239-2292270 GCA_009831015.1 Picea engelmannii
GAAGTCATGGGAGGACGGTGTTAGTTCACGCTCCCCAAGACATGTGATGATGACTGTCAGATGCCTGCTAGGGAAGCTTGGTCGAGATAGCGACACTTCCGCTTACGGGTTCTATTTGGAGTTAGGTCAATATAGTTGACGCTTCAAGATAGTCTAGCATAGGAAGGATAGGAATGGACATGGAAGTAGGTTAGGGAGGAAGGATGAGTAGTGATAGTTGAGACGGTATGGAGATCTGTCTTGTGGTGGAATTTAATGTTTTCCCTTTAAAAAAAAGAAGAGAAATGTGTATATGTGAATATTCATTATTACGTAACTAAACCACAGTTGTTTAAAATAAAATTGTTGAACCAGATAATAGTAATTAAAGGATTTCTCAAACAATTGATTAGTTGTTTTCTTTTATAAAAGACTAGTCTTGCTGACTAGATTGGATGCATACATAAATTACTAAAGGATGATTGTTTTGATTATTAGTACATGCACGAGACTTGTATGTACTAGCTACACATGCATTTCTTGTACATATACACTAGTATGTATGAGTTTTCTTGACTTACTTACTGATAATGTTGGTTACTTGTTATGAATGTTTGAACCAGGTTTCTTTTCCTTTGTACCATAAGACACCTTAACTTCGGGACGAAGTTTCCTGAAGGGTGGGTGTATGCAACAACCCTAGTAGAATATATACTTAGGGATTATTAAGTAAAAGATTTATTAGGTAATTAATTTTGCCTACCATGTTAATAACTAAACAAAGATTGATCTAATGATATTAATTAAGTAGTTATTAATTAATTAAAGGTTATAATTTTGATTAATTAATTAATTAATTAACTACCTATTACATTTAATAACATGAGTATTAAATTTAGTAGATTAATAAGTTATATTGTTTAAATTAAAAAGGTTACGTACACGGAAATGGATAACATATTAATTATGAGAGGATAAAATAATAAAGGAAAGGATAAGGGGCATTAACTAGGAGTAGGTAAGGAAGTAAATGCATGAGGCGGTGAAGGAAGGATATGAGGGCGGAGGAGGTTTATGAAGGGAGGATGATTCGACGGGAGATTTTGGGGATGGATTTTTTTGGGGGGCTCTCTGGGATTTGCAGAGAGGGGAGTTGAGTTTTGGAGTCAGATTGGATCAGTACAAGCACCGATTTGCTGGAGGTTTTGGGCACGGGGGCCAGGATATCCATATGATATCTTGGAGCTAGGTAGTTGTCCTAGTTGATATGGAGGATAGTAGGTTTGGGCAGTGTTGGTCAGTGCATCAGGTAGCAGGAAGGCAACAACAAGGCAGCAAGGAAAATTAGCATTAGACCCAGGTAATTTAAATTGTGTATTTGTTCTATTTTTCTATAAAATTTTATTATTGTTGATAAATTTATATGCGAATGTGCTCAATTAAAGGAATATTTGAATTTTACTGTTTTTCTCAATTAAAAGAAATTAGTGAATTTTCTGAAATCAATACTATTACAATTTATGTAATTATTTGACGTTAAATCTTATTTGGCCCCTACATTGTAGGCCAGGCAATGATAGCACTGGGGCTAAGCATAAGAAATTATTCAGATCATCAAACGCTTTCTATTGGGACAAGCCCTACACAATTTTTTTCTTACCAACTTGTCTGGTTATTTGACCGAGGGCCCATGCAATATGGGAGAATCCCAACACGAACCTATGATAGAAATTAGCAAGGCCTAAGAAGCTCCAAAGCTCAGTGAGCATGGTTGGGGCTGACCAATCACGGATGACTTGGATCTTGGTTGGATCAACATGAACACCATGCACATCAACAATGTAACCTAGGTATTGGACCCTATCCATGCTGAAGGAGAATTTTTCCAATTTGGCATATAGCTTGTGATGCTACAATGTGTGCAAAACCTATTGAATATGTTGCAAGTGTTCTTCCCAAGTCTTGTTGTAGATGAGGATGTCATACAGATACACCACCAAAAAGGAATTGGTGAAAGGTTGCAAGATATCATCCATAATCCTTATTGGTCTTGAGATATGATCACTTTTATGACGGTTATTATACACTTTTTTTGCATGTACATATGTGTTTTTCATCTTTTGAACGATATTTTTGAAGAATTTTATGTTAAAACGGTATGATCGAAATAGGGTACGTATGATTCATGTTTAATGATTGTATCGAGTATAATTCATCACGTTTTATGATTACCAAGAGCTAATTCACATTTTTCTGGTGTTACAGTGAAACAACACACCACGTTTCTACTTCTGGCACTCAGTTCGACACTCCTTCCAGTACTTGTTCCGATACCCGATCCAACACTCTATCCAACACTGTGTATTGCAAAAAAACGGAGGGCGACTTGGAGATTATGGTATTGGTGACCAGTGATGGGCGAATCAGGAATGTGGGTTTTGTTCATGCTTCCCCCCTCCAGTTACTGAGCTCCTGACAACTCAGTTTTGGTTGTTCAGCTGAGCGATTATTGACTCGCTTTGTTTTATCAGTTAGGGAATCATTTAATGAAAATTGACGAATTTAGAAGTGGTTTGACCCTCCTGTGGTCGACCACTTGGTCTGTAAACATTATAAATACCACTGAGGTGGTCAAATATTTTTTAAGTAGTAGAAGCATCAGTGTGATAGGTAGAAATACGTTTTTACTCTGTTTTGCCATTTTACATTGCCAGATTATACAAGAACTGCATTTTTGAGTTTTCATGGTGAATTCATCTTGCTGAGCATGTGGTGTGCTTTTAGAAAGTGACCATGACTTGTTGGGGGGCCCACCAATAGTATGGTAACTTTCTTTGTGTTTGTTTATGCATTTCATAGTTTAGTTGTTCTCTTTATTTTCCTGTACATGCATTTTTATTATGTTAGTTAGTTAGTTGTCTTTGCTTGCTTGTTTACTTTATTTAGTAGGTTAGTTAGGTATCTTTGCTTGCTTGTTTATTTATTTTCTTTCATAGGGTAGTTACTCATTGAATATAGGCTGACAAGATAAATAATTTTGCTTTTGTCATTTATTTATTATGCTTAAATAGTTTCTTTTGCTTATTGCTATGAACTAGTTTGCTTCAAGTAGGGTTTTTACTTGCTTTCTTAAGAACTATCCATTGATCCTTGGCCCCAAAGTACTTAGGTTACCTAGTTTCAAGTTTCTTAGTAGGGTTTTCTCATTAGATATCTTTGCTTGAGTAGATTAGCCTTAGATGGCTACCTTCCTTAGTTAGACTATACTCCTACCAGCCCTTCTACCTTTGGCATATATTTTGCTACAACTCTAAGTTTACTTACCCCGGGTTGACAATTTAATTGAGGGTTTTTAGTGTGTTTTTAGTGCATATAGAACACCCATCATTTTTTGCGCCGTTGCCAGGGAGTTGTCTTAAGGTAAGAAGTAGTTAGGAAATAGATCATTCCTAGACCTTAGAATTAGATTGGTGGCGGGGGAACTTTAAGACGAGAGGTAAGAACCTGTGCATCTTCTATAGCAGGTTCCCCCAAACCCAGTGGTGGTTTTTCCTTTTGTTTTTGTTTACTTTCATGAATAGACCTAAAGACCCAAAAGGTAGATACATTAAATCTAAATCAGACCTTACAACCAAGGTTCCTTCCGACCTTTTTGGGGGAAGGAACATTCCACTCATAAGCTTTGTAGACCAATACTGAAAAATAGGAGCTATCTCAACCCAATGAGCTAAAGCAGTCTCTAAAAGAGACTAAAACAGGGAGCATTATAGAACAAGAAATTGAAGCACCAGTAATAGTGGGACATGAGGCAAGAACACTCGAGCCTTCCATAGAACCAAACAATACAACCTTTGTTTTCTTACCACCATTAGGAGATCCTAAATTTGTGGATATCATCTTTGTGTGAACCAAGTTTTATCAAATGACAAGATGAATTCGAAGGTGACCACTAGTTTGGAAGAACTCTCTCAAATCCTAGCAGCAGCTAGGATCTCCTCTTTTCAGGAAGAACACATCTTGAAAATAGTCAAGAACTTATCTATGTCTCTGGAAATATTAGAAGAATCAAGGTGCTATGAGCTACAAAATGATTTTGCTTGCCAAAATGCGAAGGAAGCTAAAAAATTATGGACTACATCCAATGGAGAGAAATCATTAATACCTAAGATTGAGGAGTTCTCAACATTCAGCTCAGCAGATCCTTTATGTACTTCATAAATCAATCATCCAAAAGAAGAGAATATGCATAGCATGATGAAGGAGATCATAGAAATTACTGTTGATGAACATCAAGATTACATTGAAATTTGGTTTCAAGAGGTCATCAGGCCACAATACTATTCTATTCTTCAACACCTTCTGATGCCCAATCAAGTAGGTTGGTTGGCTCTTCATATCCAGGTAATCACTGCGATAATTTTTCATATATGGATATGAGTATGTTTCTTATCTTGCTCTGCACATGGTTACATTGGAAGAGTTCTTACACTTGAATAAATATTTTCCCTTTCTTTTTAGGTAGGGTAGGATAGTAAATAAAATCTGCATATTGTTAGTTTAGCTTAGAGTCTAATGCAACTTTATTTTACATTTTCTTTTAATAAAAGAACTATGAGATACATGTTCCTATGACTTGATCTCACTGATCTCCTTAGTTTATTATATTTTAGATTGTGGTTTTTGCAAACAGTTTTAGAGATCTATGTAGGTCTTTATATCACCAAGGGTAGACAATTCCAAGGAAATATAAAAGAAGGATTTTCTTCAAAAACATTGTTACACTTGAACCTTGTTGTCTACTAAGCATCAAATGAATAATGACTTGTTGTGGTTAGCCATGTTTTTGAAAAGATTTTCATCTTCTTGTTCTTAAGGCATTTTAAAAAGAAATTGATCTTGAAAATCTTCACCACTATATAAGGAAGTGATATCGTAACCATCAAGCTTAGAGGTCTCTCGTATAGTTTTCCCAAGAAACCTAAGTAAGTAAGTAAAGTATCTTTATTAAAGAGTAACAAGGAGGTATGATTAGCGGTTAGTCATGGAAACATCACAATAACTACAAAAGAAGAAAGCAAGTTGAGCCTAGAGATACCTTTCTATTCTTTCTCAATGGTACCATCCACTACACACAAAATAGCTTGATTATATCATATCCTTAGATAGGCCATGTTTGCTTAAGTACCCCCTTACATCGGGACAATCAGTAAGTAATATAAAGAAAAGTCATCCTCTAACATAAATACCACCCCAATTGAGAAAAAAGAAAGAAAAATTTTCTTTCAGAGCTGTCCCCCATCTTCTTGCATAAATAAATATTATACTAAAATATTAAAAGATGGAGGGCCAGTCTATGAGGGTGTAAGAGGCTAACAGACCACTTAACTGTCTTATCTTCATTATAGACTATTCATTACAGAGTTATGATTATATGGCTTATAAAATGCGAGATAAAGGAATGGATTGTGTGAGCACGATGGAAAAACAAATAATATTGGAACACTCTTATCTTACCTCTGCTCCTATTTACTATATTCATGGTCTATGAGGAATCAATTTCCTCAACCACAAAGATCTCAAGAGTTGGAGACCACTGGTTTAAACACCACCAGTTGCCAAGAGAAAGCTATAAACAAGATTTTCAAAACCAAATTTTAGAACATCTCTAGAGCTAAGGGATACTCCAAAGAGTGGATAAAAGAGGAGATAATATATCCCCCCTCTGAAAATAGTAAAGACCTATTTCTAATTCATGGCACGAGGACATGCCATATCTTCGGTCTAGGGGGAGTTTCCTGAGCTAAAAAAAAATGCTAAGCACCACCCATTTGTATAAAAAAACCCATTAGAAGAGGAAGTAGGATTTCTGTAAAAATTCTATCATACTGTCTTTTTACAATGTCTTGGGATATTATATCAGCAATTTTTTTGTATTGGTATGCTAAATTTTATATTGCTGACATCATTGTGTGTGTTATGAGCTTATTGTGCATTTTTATGCTTATTCTATAGAAGACTTCATATACTTAGTTGGTTCTTTGTGACAATTACAGATCAACAACACATTGTTAAACTCACTAAAGATCTATGTTACACACCTATGAACAGAGGAACAAGGTTAAGTGGCTCTGTATTAGACTAGGTATTTATATCAGTATGGTTTTGATTTGGAGTATTTTGGATGAGAATATAGGTCTAGGGAGCTAGGCCAGGGTTTCCAAAAGATGAGTTGCAAAGATAGAATGGGGCAAGGCAAGTATATTTAGTAGCATTTAGGATTTGTCATTGCGTATAGGGTATATGCGGCGAGTTCAACATGGGAATAATATCATGAATCCATTCATAAGGAGAAGGTGTAATATAACATGACAGTTTCATCCAAAACAATGCAAATTACTTTGAAACAATCATAGGAAAGCATGGAGGTGGCAACAAATTGTAGCAGAAGAGAAACAAGTTTTGGAGGCCTTCCTTGATGAGTTATTTAATGAAAAAGTCATGAATGGAAATATGAATATGTCCTCTACACTCTAGATTCACTAATCCAAGCAAAAATATACATATAACCCCTTCACAAATCTATTTGGAAATAAACTATCCAAAAGCGTAGCAACTGTGACAGAAGCACAACAGAAAAATAGGGGTCAAAGATTGGGCTATAAATTTTTAACCATAACAAATTTTACAAAACTATGAGAGGTTTTTGTAGATAAGGTTGTTCTTAAGATAAAAATCTCTCATTTTTGAGAAATTAATTCTCATGTTCTTGGAATATGTGCCACAAAATAATGACTAAAATAGGAAATTAAATTGGAGAATTTGATTTTCTGAGATGGGCCTCCAAGAAAGTTAAATATATCCCACTATATGCTACCTGTGTAAATACTGAAGGAGGTTATTATTATTTCGTATGTCATTAGAAAAAACCTCCTTTGTTTTTCCAAAATTCATCTTTATTTGGCCAAAAACCTGTTTTGAAAATAATGACTAAAACATGAAATTAAATTGGAAAATTTATTTTCTGAAATAGGTCTCCAAGAAAGTTGAATATCTCCCAATATATGATACCTGTGTAAAACATGAAAGAGGTTTTTATGATTTGGTATTTCATTATAAATAAACTCCTTTGGGTTTCCAATATTCATCTTTATATGGTCAAAAAAATGTTTTTAAAATGATGACCAAAAATAGAGTCAAAAGCGCAACGTGGTCTTGTAGAACACTTTTTGAGAATTTTTTTGATCCATTTTCTGATGTAGTAGTTCATGGCCATGTGTCTCTGAAGCTTGATGTCCATGTTGGCCTTTTTCAGGAGATTCTCTAGGTGTTCATTGAATCTTCCAAGACAATAGTGTCTGTCCATTTCAAATCTTGCCGCAATGGTGCCTTCAATGTCTTGTTGACATAGTGAAGGTAGATACTCTGTTTTTTTTAAGCTTTCCATTTTCGATTGTTAGCCCACTTTCAATAACAATTGAATTTTCCCTTCTACTTTTTAAAAGATATTGGATAAGATGTCCTCTCAAGTGAGGAAGAATGTAACCAACCCCCACAACAACCTCTTTCTCCATGGCCTTATCAAACTTATTGTTTTATCCGAATTGGAAAAAACAGGGGCAAACTTGGGATGCATTCATTTATCAATTTGTAAACCCTCAATCAAGGCTAGAAAAAAGACATCAGATCTAAGGACTATTTATCCATCCAAAACCCACTCTCCAAGGACTCTAAACCTTCCTGCATAAGCCATTTCTTTACCGGAACAAAAATCCAAGAAGCTTGTTGAAATCCAACTGCAGCCTCAGAGCACAACTGAAGCAACATGAGAGGCATAAGGAAAATTCTTCATAGCAAGAAGGAGAAGCTTCCAAAGTTGATCCTCCTCGTCAAGCTTAGTCATGAGGGGTAATTTCATTTTGTTTGCAGTGAGACCTGCAAAATCTAAAGTGTGGGGGTAATGTTGGGCCCGAGATATGATCACTTTTATGACGGTTATTATACACTTTTTCCGCATGTACATATGTGTTTTTCATCTTTTGAAGGAGATTTTTGAAGAATTTTATGTTAAAACGGTATGATCGACATAAGGTACGTATGATTCATGTTTAATGATTGTATCGAGTATAATTCATCACATTTTATGATTACCAAGAGGTAATTCATGTTTTTCTGGTGTTAACCACGTTTTTACTTCTAGCACTCAGTTTGACACTCCTTCCAACACTTGTTCTGGTACCCGATCCAACACTCTATCCAGCACTACGTATTGCAAAAAAATGGAGGGAGACTTGGCAGTTATGGTATTGGCGGCTAGTGATGGGCAAATCGGGAATGTGGATTTTGTTCATGCTTGCCCCCTCCAGCTACTAAGCTCTCGACAACTCAATTTTGGTTATTCAGCTGAGTGATTATTGGCTCGCTCTGTTTTATCAGTTAGGGAATCATTTAATGCAAATTTCTGAATTTAGAAGTGGTTCAACCCTACAATGGTTGACCACTTGGTCTGTAAACATTATAAATACCACCGAGGTGGTCAGATAGTTGTTACGCAATAGAAGCATCAGTGTGATAGGTAGAAATATGTTTTTACTTTGTTTTTCCATTTTACATTGCTAGATTATACAAGAACTGTGTTTTTGAGTTTTCATGGTGAATTCATCTTGCTGAGTGCGTGGTGTGCTATTAGAAAGTGACCACGACTTGCTGGGGGGGCCACCAACAGTCCGGTAACTATCTTTGTGTTTGTTTATGCATTTCATAGTTTAATTGTTCTCTTTATTTTCCTGTACATGCATTTTTATTATGTTAATTAGTTTGTTGTTATAATTTAATTGCTTTGACTCTCTTTTGCAGGTTAGTATGATGAATTTTGTTAGCATGCATTAATCTTGTAGATAGGAATGGATCTGTAGATCCCTAGACTAACCCCATGTGTAGTTAGATATTAGATTATGTCTTTATTTATGATTTTAGAATCAAATTTAAAACAGAGTTTTAATTAGAATAGAACAGAGTTTTTATTTGAGCTTTCTTCGACAAGGATTTGATGGATGGATAGGATCAATTTCAGTTTTTAATTATAGCTTGCTTATTTCATTCTTATGTAGAATTGGCTTAGCTAGTTGTTGATTAATGTAGTTGTTAGTTTACTTTTTAATGTCATGTTTTAATTTCAGTTTTTAAGCATTTTCTTATTGTAGTTTGAACTTTGAATTGTTAGAATAGATGTAGCATAGTTTCAATTTTTGTAATTTCCTTTCCTAGAATTAAATTGAAATTATATTTCTTAGTTAATGGTTGAATCTAGTTTTGCTTACGTAGTATAGAAGAACAATGATGATCTCGTTATATTGTTGATGGTTAATAAATGAATATGTAGGGTAATTGATGATTTCTTTTGTCATGGATAAATTCTCATTGGATTGTTTAATCCATACCTTTCACTTTGCTATTGAGATCAGTATTAAGCTTATACCACTTGAATTGTCCTTTGTTTTCAAGTTCCATTGAGATATCATATGACACCGAAGACATTCACACAACCACCAACATTATGTTTAAGTTTTCATAGATTAAGAAATAGTTTCTTTCTTTTGTAGATCATAAGAGATAATTTCTTGATTTCATAGTTTCAAAAGATAGTTTAATTGCTGCTGTAGGATAGATAGTCTTTGCTTTGATAGACTAGATAATAGTTTGCTTATCATAGGTTCAAGACTAGTTGCTAGTTCTTCTTGCTTTCAATTAAATAGATTTCCTTTCATGAATCAGAAATAGTTTTGAATTAAGAATCTAGTCCACTTGCCTCTTAGGCTAGATAGTTGTTTAATGAGAAGTTTTCATTTGATTATTTGCAGTAGAAGTTGTCTTAGAGTAGTTAGTTGTCTTTTTCTTAGTTGTCTATTTGCTTTAATAGGTTAGCTAGTTGTTTTGCTTAGTTGTCTATTTGTTTAATAGGTTAGTTAGTTGTCTTTGCTTGCTTTTTTACTTGCTTTAGTAGGTTAGTTAGGTGTCTTTGCTTGCTTGTTTATTTATTTTCTTTCATAGGGTAGTTACTCATTGAATATAGGTTGGCAAGATAAAGAAGTTTGCTTTTTTCATTTGTTTATTATGCTTAAATAGTTTCTTTTTCTTATTGCTATGAACTAGTTTGCTTCAAGTACAGTTTTTATTTGCTTTCTTAAGAACTATCCATTGATCCTTGGCCCAAAAGTACTTAGGTTACCTAGTTTCAAATTTCTTAGTAGGGTTTGATCATTAGATAACTTTGCTTGAGTAAATTAGCCTTAGATAACTACCTTCCTTAGTTAGACTATACTCCTACCAGCCCTTCTACCTTTGGAATATATTTTGATACAACCCTAAGTTTACTTACCCCAGGTTGACAATTTAATTGAGGGTTTTTAGTGTGTTTTTAGTGCATATAGAACACCCATCATTTTTGGCGTCGTTGTTGGGGAGTTGTCTTAAGGTAAGAAGTAGTTAGGAAATAGATCATTCCTAGACCTTAGCATTAGATTGGTGGCGGGGGGACTTTAAGACGAGAGGTAAGAAGTGATATTGCAACCATAAATTGTTCTTAAGGCATTTTAAAAAGAAATTGCTCTTGAAAATCTTCACCACTATATAAGGAAGTGATATCGTAACCATCAAGCTTAGAGGTCTCTTGTACAATTTTCCCAAGAAACCTGAGTAAGTAAGTAAAGTATCTTTATTAAAGAGTAAGAAGGAGGTTTGATTAGCGGTTAGTCATGGAAACATCACAATAACTACAAAAGAAGAAAGTGAGTTGAGCCTAGAGATAACTTTATCTTCTTTCTCAATGGTACCATCCACTACAGACTAAATAACTTGATTATATCATATCTTTAGATAGGCCACGTCCTCTTAAGTACCCACTTACATAGAGAAAAACACTAATTAATATAACAAAAAGTCATCCTCTAACATAAATACCACCCCAATTGAGAAAAAAGAAAGAAAAAGTTGTTTTCAGAGTTGTCCCCCCATCTTCTTGCATAAAGCAATCTTATACTAAAATCTTAAAAGATGGAGGGCCAATTTCTGAGGGTGTAAGAGGATAGCCCGTTAGGATATTGAACAGGTTTGATGGCAGTGGGTACCGGCCTATGGTATGACTAGGTAAACCCGTTGGAGTTCTGAACATGCTTGCTGGTAGTGGGGCATTCTACCTAGTGAGGATGGTAATCTAACAAAAATGAATAATAAATTTAAACTTGTCCTGATGTACGACATTACTTGCAAACAAATCTAACATGAAGTATGTATGGTTAAGCTAAGGTTAATGAACTCCATAAAATTTCCATTGGGAACTAACTCTTAGACTATCTTGAAACTCTCTTTCCTACCTCTTCTTATCTATATATAGGATCTCTTATCCTATAGGTGGGGCCATCCTTTAACCATCTCGTCAGACCAATCTGTGAAATTTATATCTACACTTAATAAGTTGTAAATCTTCGACTATTGGGAGAACTGACTGGTTTTCTATATTTTTTATTGTGAGGTGTCACAATACTTAGGTGTGGGGTAGGGGTTCATGAGTTGAAAAATGATAACATTGCCTAGAAGAAGTAAATCTTTGTAAAAATTTATGTGTATTGTTTTCATGATATAGGCTATTACATCAACAATCATTTTATTTTCGAAATGATAATTCCATGTGTGTTATAAACTGTTGTACATCTCCTTAACAGACCACTTAACTGGCTTATTGTTGTTACATACTATTCATTACAGAGTTATGATTACATGCCTTATAAAATGTGAGATAGAGGAATGGATTGTGTGAGAACGATGGAAAAAAAAATAATAATGGAAAACTCTTATCTTGCCTCTAATCCTATTCACTGTATCCATGGTCTCTAAGGAATCAATTTCCTCATGCAAAAATCTCTCAAGAGTTGGAGACTGTTGGTTTAAACACCACCAGCTTCCAAGAGCAAGCTATAAACAAGATTTTCAAAACCGAATTTCAGAACATCTCTGGAGCTAAGGGATACTCCAAAGAGTGGATAAAAGAGGAGATAATCTATCCCCCCTCTCAAAATAGTAAATACCTATTACTAATTCATGGCACAAGGGTGTGCCATATCTTCGGTCTGGGGGGAGTTTCTTGAGCTAAAAAAAACACTAAGCACCACCCATTTGTATAGAAAAACCCATGAGAAGAGGAAGTAGGATTTCTATCAAAATTCTATCATATTGTCTTTTTACAATGTCTTGGGATATTATATCAACAATTTTTTTGTATTGGTATGCTAAATTTTATATTGTTGACATAATTGTGTGTGTTATGAGCTTACTGTGCATTTTTATGTTTATGTTATAGAAGACTTTGTATACGTAATTGGTTCTTTGTGACAATTACAGATCAATAACACATTGTTAAAATCACTACAGTTATGTGTTACACACCTATGAACAGAGGAACAAGGTTAAGTGGCTGTGTATTAGGCTAGGTATTTAGCTCAATATGGTTTTGATTTGGAGTTTTCTGGATGAGAATATAGGTCTAGGGAGCTAGGCCAGGGTTTCTAAAAGATGAGTTGCAAAGATAGAATCGGGCAAGGTAGGTATACTCAGTAGAATTTAGGATTTGTCATTGCGAATAGGGTAGATGCAACGAGTTCAACATGGGAATGAGATCATGGATCCATTCATAAGGGGAAGGTGTAACATAACATGACAGTTTCATCCAAAACAATGCAAATAACTTTGAAACAATCATAGGAAAGCATGGAGGTGACAACAAATTGTAGCAGAAGAGCAACAAGTTTTGGAGGCCTTCCTCGATGAGTTCTTTAATTCAAAATTCATGAATGGAAATATGAATATGTCCTCTACACTCTGGAGTCACTAATCCAAGTAAAAATATACATATAACCCCTTCAAAATTTGATTTGGAAGAAAAAATATACATATAACCCATATTTTCTTTGTCCTTTGTTCTATAGGTTGGGGTTGCCCTTTCCCTGCTTCTATTGTGAGGGATTCCCAGACCCAAGTTGCCACGTCTTTTGTTTAAGCTTCTACTCAATTTTGACAGCGTATCGATAGGTCGTGCCCAAGTATGAGATGTCCAAAAAATCCATTTCTATTTGGATGTATCTATGCAGATCACCATGGTACTTGAGTATCAGATGTCTCTCAGAATATTTGATACCTATCTTGGTGCAAAAGGTATGGAAGACATTGGTAAATTATGGCATAGTTTGGTCTCTTTCCTGCCGTAGTGTGGTCCATCTTGTATACAATTCGTCATAACTTACAACAAGGTAATATTTTTCCTTAATAACATCCCTAAAGGAACCAAAAGTGGGTGCAAATGCAAATAATGTGCAACCCTCTATTTCCTTTTTCTCATAGAAGGTCTCCCACCAATCTTTGACATGTGGGACGATCTTCAGGAGTGAAAATGTAATCTTTTCTCTATCAAAAAAGTTGTGGACATCTGAATATATTTGACCTTTAAATATAGGAGTATCAAAATTGATCTATACCTTGAATGGGGTGGCACCTCCTCTTGAGGTGGATGCGTCGTTTGTCAGCAAACATCGAAGGATTTGTGCAAATTTGTCCATCATCTCATTCCTCTATCGCTTAAGGGCTTCCTAGAGAAAATGTTTGAAAGGATCCCATGTCCCGTAATATTTATTTTCTTCCACCATGGATGGTTTCCTAGGCATGCGAGACCAATTTCCTCAAGAGAAACATGATCGAGACCCAACTCTCTATACCTTGACCATGTCGGGGTCATGCATTAAAAAATAACAAGGAGTATACTGCTTTGATACCTCTAATCAATACTTATGAGAGGAACAAAATGAAACCACATATTTATGAAACTAGCATAGAGACAAAGTGAAAAATAAAAGAGATACAATAAAACTTGACTTCTATTAAATAATAAATGTGTCGAAAACTGTAAAATGCAGATTGAAAACAAGCTTGCTAGAATGGTGGCATCTTATCTCTGAGAAGAGATGTGATGACTATGGATATTCACAAGAAGATGAGTATAATGAGGCTATGAAGGAATTTTCATAATAAACATGAATTCCAAAACCTTATAAATCCAAAAACCTAACCCTACGAGATGAAGCGCCAAAATTCATGTGGGCCCCGTTGGGGTAAGTTAGTACATCAACTTATGGGGGTTGTAACTTTTGAATACAATATCCATTTAAGGCGCATGATAGCTAGTTGGAAAGGTATTGATGAGGATATTCATTTAGGGGGATCAATGAGAGCCTTTGGATATCATTGATGTTCATGATCATAAAAAAACATCGTGTAGGCCCTCAAAATGGCCTTGAAAGTTCAGGAACCGAAAAATTGCTAAAAATAGTAAGTTGCCAAAAACTGTTTTGAGCCAGTTAGACAAGGTGGATGGCCATTGAGATCCTCACAAATCAATCCTCCCCCCTTAGGAATAAATGGTCTCCATTTCATTGAGTTCCCCCATTAGATGAAGAAATATCTATTGAATTTGGCCCGGGTGAGCCACTTTAATTGATGCAGGAGTTGCCTTGTGTTGAGGAAAAGATATGAAATGATCTTACTGAAGCATTTTCAGATTCCACTTGGCTAAATAAATATAGACGAGAATGAAACCTATGTTTATAGCCATAAAAAATAATATCCTAACTCACAAGTATTGATTACAAGTGCTTAGGCTAGTCTTTTATAAATGAAAGCTTGCTGGAAAATTCGTTATTTATATGATTTTTTGAGTATAAAAGTTGCCGAAATAAATGTAGAGATAGAAGCAAAGACAACAAGATGATAATTAAGGCAGATGAGACATAAATAAATCCTTTATTTCATTCCATTTCGCCAAAGAGTCATTCTCTTTACAAAATTTCATGAAGAAATTTCGGACCAAAGTCAAACTTAGACATCCCCGATGGAACATGCAAAAGGACCTCTGACAGAAAATCAAAACTGAACTCTAAAAAATGGATCAACTTTCCACATATTGTTGCCCACTCGACTCTGCACAATAGCCTTTGTCAGTCATGAAAACTAATTCACAAACAGACAAGTCTACACAGACTATCAAAGATAGACCAACACCTCTGAAAAACAAGTGTTTGAATGATGTAATTCAACCCTAAATATTGATGTCTACAATAAGACCCTTCTATCATAAAAAAAAATTAGGCTTGTGATAAATTAAGGAATGAATGAAAAATAAACTATCTCAACATAAACTCAAAGAGAAAACCTTAGTATGCTTCTCCTTCTATCCTCCTCTTGTTCCTCCCTTTATTTTCCCTTTAAGCAAATTAGAATTGGTTGAAGTAGTTGAACACCTCATTAGTTAAGTTAACTAAAAAACTCAACCAACTTTTTAGTTAGGGGGGGAATAGTATTAAATCATAATAAGGGTTTTAAATAAATAATAACTAGTAGGTGGGACCCTTTGTGACTCCATTTAGCTCTTAACAATCATAACATAACTAGTTAATTAAGAAAAAACATCCCTCCTTGTGACTCCCATCATCGCATTCACATTTGACCGTTTATCTCATTGATATTTGAAATTATTTTCAAAAAAATATATTACTCATATATCCAAAGGAAACATGTTGTCCAAAACTTCTGAAGTCAACTATCATCAACAATAAATAAAATAAAACTTAAAATCCATATTTTTTAGTCTGTGAGGCAATCCTTCCCTTGTTGTTGCTATCATATTTTAATCCTTATGAACCTACCTTAGGTTGTGTGGATTATTTAATTCTCATCTCGTTGATCTTATGAGAGCAATCTCCCCTCCAATGCATGTGGGAGGACACAGATTTATTAGAATTATTTGAAGGTGCGGAAGGGGCAGTAGTGGTTTTCCCTTTGACAGGAGCATAGTGGGCCTCAGTTTCCAGCCTTTAGTTTGAATATCTCATTCCTGTATGCATAATTGATTAGAAAATAGTTCCCTTAACAACCATACATGACAAATCTTTCAAAATATGAAATATACTTTGGCTCAACAACATATCAGACTCATGCAATCCAATCCATACAAATTGTTTAACTGTTGTCAATGAGCACGGAGGTGAACAAAAGGTCATGGGATATGCGAGGGGTTTTATTGAGTGAAACATGATAAAAGAAGGGGGGGAAGAAACATGGTTACTTCTCAAAGACAAAAAACAATCAACTGTAATGCAAACCAAATAAAATATTACCATGAACTAACCAAGAACTGTGATCTCAAACTACTTCAATACAAAATCCTTATTAACTGTAATTAAATTTTAAGAACAGGGAGTGAAAAATGAATGTGGGAAGGTGATGGGGTTGTAATTAGCGAAAAGAGAGAAAATGGTAGGGAGAAGAGCATATATTGTTCATAAAATTAATTAAGTAATCCATATCCATTCTATATCAAACACCAAATATCCAACACCAACCAATAATTGTATATTTTAACCTTGTACAATATCTACTGCAAACAAATATTCAGTAAAAGAACAGAAAAGATACAATGACAAATACAAACATTACATAGAGATTTTTCCCTGGAAACCCAAACTGGGAAAACCAACATATTATTTATTCAATCATATGTTTTACATTGTTTACAATACAATTTACATATAGGAGCCAACGACATCCAAAACCCTAACCCAATGACTTGCATTAGTCCACAACCCTAATTCCTTAATCAAAAATAGAAAACCATCAGCAAAAAACCATGTGCCAAAAATCATCTAAATATGTGACATGTTTCTCGAGGCAAAGAATATAACACATACCCAACAATAATTACTGAGCTCATTAGAAAACCACTGTGTATGACTCAATCAATTTTGTGTATTACTTGCTCATTGTTCACAATCAAATCATTAACACAGTGTCATCAAAACAAGACAATATGCCTTCCACAATGACCTGCAAGAGTTTTGTTTCTTCCCAATTCTCCCAGTTAATATTTAAACAATTTATAAATGAACACACACTCACTTGTTCCAATCTGTTCTATCAAAACATCAACCACTATCCATAATCATTTCTTCTAATCAAATAGAGACACTAAAATAGCACTTGATTTCATTCCTCAAGTTCATTTAACAATTAAGTCGTAATGAGACCATATTGTCACAAAATCCGTGTCCATCTCTGAAACAATGCATGATATTCATCAACCATACACAATGGACAGTTAAAACACAATCCTCAATATATCTTGACTTTCCATTTAAATGCACAACAATCACCCTTCAACACATACTATGCTATGGAATACACAAACCATTCGACAAAATGCAAGAGCATTTATGTGACTGTACAGGTTCAATCACTCTGAATCTAAGCATCCAAAATGCTAGGCTATCAATCCAATACAACGAGGAAACAACAGTATGCCTGATCTCACACGTAAATTGATCAAATTGCAACAAGAATATTTAAAAACCCGTGACCCTCTCTGATGGTGCAATCAAATAATATTTATAACATATACAATGGATGGCCATGCCATAATTACTATGACTGCAATACTCCCATTTGGTGATTTAAAACACATAATCGCAACAATCATTTACTCAACTTAACATGCTGTAGGAACACCACACATACCCACACATCATGCATGAAGCATCACTGTGCATTAATCAATTGTAAACTAACATCGGGTTAACAATTCAACAATTACAATGTAAGAGACAATGACTGTGCATTCAATCTGATTCTCCAATCAACCAAATTACCATGTTGAGTTATCAATTTGATTTTCATAATAACCAATGTAGTGACTAAATACCAAAACCAACACGACTGCCAACATAATCAACAGAGATGAGCGAGAAATTGAACACTATCGAACATACACCAACAACTCATAACAAACAATAGTATACCCGACAGGCCATAACGGTTCCCTCTATCAAAACCCGAGCTTGAAAAATCAATGGTTTTCTTTGTGGACCAATAAAGGGAGACTGAATTTGACCCCAAACATAGGGTTATAACCTCTGAGACCAACGATGCACACACATGGTATACCACCAATGACTTTGCAGATAGAGTGACAATTCCCTTGATAGGAGAGGCTATGAACAGAGGAGAAAGCTTCATTTTGGTCCTGTAACAACCTTTACAACACGCAGGGTACAACCCTCATGGTTTTCCCAATCAACCAACTAACAATGTTGAGATAAAATAGAGTCGAGAAAAATCAATATAACCCACTGCTCAACCATCAGTAGCATGAACAAATCCATACCCAAGTGAAACAATGCGCAGTGACACAAGGCGTTTCAAACCTAGTGGACTCCATAACAACAAATGACTGGGTATGGTGATACGAAAGCGTGGATATGGCCAGCCATTTGGACTGAATAAAAACCCTTCAACCAAGACCAACAAGGATTACAGAGAGCCTTCATGGATTCCAACACTCAGAAAGATCAATAACACTGTGACTTCAAACATTATTGCAATAAAAACCACAACAAGGATTCATTCCAGAAAAATATCACAATTTTACACAGTTGCTAGACTTAAGGAAAACATAGACCCATACATCTCGAGCCAATATCTATTTCATAACCAGAGTAGATTCATGGATGGAGAAAATACATACCTTAAAAACTCGAGTTGGCTGAGAAGTTCTTCCTCTGCTTGAAATTCGGGGCCTAACCACAACAAAACACAATTGAACAATAGCCAAAATAGGGTGGAGGCCAGTGGTAGGATTAGGAGTGACATGTAGTAAATGCACGTCGCCTCCACCCCCACTCATTCAATTCCTTAGTACACACCAGTCATCTTCCCATTAACTCATTAAATTAAACCATGCATTAGAATTAACATCCATCACTTGTCAAAAGCTCCACTCACATCATATCTTATCATTCCAACTATACAATAATGCATATCAACCATGTTTCATATAACCAATAAATTGCATAGCTATTACTTGTTATCTAGGATTAACAACGATCATTTTAATTTCAATGCATATAGGGTAGCATATTAGTATAGTATAGTTCCCTCTTTTTTCACTTTGTTATATTGCTTTTATCTCTTTTCAACAACTCTTATATATTATTACTAACATGTCTCTTGTGCAAGTGTCACAGTAATGAATCCAGCAATAGATAGCAATGATGACAATGGATAACATAGGCCATCGTAATCATGAAATTAGATCCTACAGAAAAAGAAACAATACCTAACATGCCTTATCCATCATTCAATTGTTGCAATTAGAACCAACACATAATGGGCCTTATCCATCACCAATAAAACCAATATTTCATCAACCATGTGAGTAGTGTCAAACAACATCATAAACATGAAATAAGAACCAGATCTAATCTCCCAACCTACAATGGGGTCCCACCTACTAGTATTATATATATCATTAGATTATAATTAATAGGATTTAACAATACTTTGCAGGAAAAATCCTCGTTGTGATTTTAATTGTCAACACCTTTCTTTGACAAACCAATAAAGATGGATCCTTTATTGTCAAGTTCCCTTGACCTGTGTGTATATGATCTGATCAATGGATTCATATTCCATGTAGTTAGTGTTGATCTCTGTTGGTGTCAATTGTTTTGCTATCTCTGAGGTGTCCAATAATGATGGAAAATAAGGCCAAAGGAGATCCACATAGAACACTGGATGCAAACCAAGGAAGGGGGGCAGGTTGAGCTCAAAATCATTGTCACCCACAACCTTGGTGATGGTGTAAGGTACATAATGGAGTGGACGAAGCTTCCAATGAAACATGTTAAGGCGTTCTTTCTGCAACTGCAACAAAAAAAAATTCGCCCACCTGAAATTGGTGTGGCACCCGGTGTTGATCATGGTGCTTCTTGTACTTGGCATTAGACTTCTGTAAAATATCTTGAACCTGTTGGTGGATGTGATGGATCTGCTCAATAAGTTGGGTGGATTTGTTAACTCCAATTGGAGCATGTGACGAGTCTTCCTAGGTGGCCATAATGGGTAGTGCAACATCCATAACACCCAATGGTTGAAATCCCAACCCCACTTGAAAGGGGATGTGGTTGGTTGAGCTTTGTATGGATTTGTTGTAGCTGTGCTAAACATAAGGAAGAATCTCATCCCAAGTTTGAGGGTGCTTGGAATTGTACATGCACAATATGTGTAGGATAATTCGGTTGACGACCTTAGTTTGGCCATCCGTTTGGGGATGGAAGGCAGTGGAATTGGTGAGCTTGGTTTCCAGCAGTGACCAGAGGCTCGACCAAAATGTGCTAAGGAATCGGCTATCCTGATATCAGATAATGGTTTGTGGGATCCCAAAGTATACCCACACTCGTTCAAAGAATATGTTGGTAGTGTCCTCCACTTTTATTCTCTTCTTGCAGGTGGCCAAAATCACCATCTTGGAAAAGTGATCAACAACCATGAAAACATAGTCATTTCATGGCTTGGTAGAGGGAAGGACCGACATGTAGTCCATTGAAATGGATTCTGAGGGCCTGCCAGGAGTAGGAAGAGGATTGTACAGGCCTTGTTTCTTAGTGGTTGGTGTTATCACTCTATAATTTATCAGGTTGAGGAAGAAGTTGACAGAGGTAACCACAAAACCAATTTAGAGTCTGGGATCTATCCCTTCTAGACTCAGAGAGGAATCTCTTTGTAAGATTTAACTTTGTTTGCTAGAAATTTTAGGCTAGTTATGATAGTACAGGGTTTGGTTTTTTGAATTGTTGGTTGGAAAAACAAGGGAGGACCATTGGGAAAATGGAGTCATAGTTCATAATTGATCAAACAAGGTTAACATGCCAATATTGCAAGGAAGGGTAGGAAAATTCATTGGATCCTCAAAGATTTAATGTATGGAAGAGATGAAAAAGGTATAGAAATCCAATTAAAAATAGAGCAATTAAGAATTTTGTTTTCAATATTCAGTGGAAAACATAAAAAATATTCCAAGCCAAAGACAGAGTCTACATTTAAAAAAAAAAAATTTCTTTATCTTCTTAGAATAATTCAGAAATGTAGAAAACAATAGTGATAACTGAAAGAAACAAATTTACAGGGAAAGGTACTTCACCAATGAAAATTGACAGAAGAATCCTCTATTGTTGCATTGTATTACTGCCATTTGATCAAAGGAAGCTCTATGAGATGCTCTAGAATATTGATCCTATCCTACGAACAAGTTCCAACCCTTCCTACTTCGAAATGTGAAGTATTTATAAGTTTATTTACAAATATCTTGTCATAAATTAGCAGGATATATTTAATCTAACTGTATATCTAATTACAAAAATATAGGAATATTGTTCAGATTTCTGGTGTTTGATTTGATTGACTAAAAATAAACTTTATATGTAATCACTATGAAACAAAATACCATGTGGTTCGAATGTTGGAGTTTGTAGATGAATTCTGTTTGGATCCTGGAACTTCTTGGTGGTTTGATAGAGGTTGTTGACGATCGATCTTTGACTTCTTCTTAGTTGTTGGTCTTTATTGGTGACTGTGATCAAGAACTGAATGTAGGATTTTATCATGATATCAAAATAGATCCCATGATTCACTGTCCTTGATGGATCTAGAGTCCACCATGAACTTATTACTTTCACCTATTCTTATCCTCTGACTGTTTATCAAAGCTTGTGGATTCTCAAATGTCCACATTTCCCACGAAGTAGAGGGAGCCTTTTTGAAACACTTGAAATTAATCATAAACCAAAAGGAACCTTTCCACTCAGAACAATGATTATGGAACAAGGAACCCTGACTTCGGGCCTTCGAGCTTAAGGTGAAATGAATCAATGGAAATGCTATTAATCAAAGGCTTAAATATGAAGTGGAAGAGTGACGAAGACAGAACTGTGACTGTCAACATATTGGGGCATGATTAAACCTTTCACAAATTGCAAGATCCGAAGTACCTGAATGGAGTTGATTTGCGTTTGATATGGATGGTCAGATGATGCTTGAAATATGAGATATTTTACATTTTGGCTGACGCGATGTACTTTTAGTGGTGCGATATCGTTACAGAATAGTTGTCGGTCAAACGGTCATGGGGGAAGATGTGATTGGTTACAAATAGGTTGACGTGGGGACAAGTGTCCAATAATGAGATGTGATGAGTAGATGAGGGAGTGTAAGAGATAGGGATATGTGGAGAGGTGGATGGTATTGAGAATGAGGGGACATGTGACATGTGGTGAGAGGGAAAGTATGATCGGGAGGTGATGTTTTAGGGAGAGTAGTCAAAAAGGTGGATGATGTGATAGGTGGAAGGGTGAGTGGTGGACTGAGTGGAGGACAGGTGTTGAGTAAGGAGAGGAGGAGTGCTAGTAGGGGAGTAACGGTATCAAAGTGAGAGGGTAGGTGGTATTTCAGAGGGGGGGGGGGAGTCTGAAATGATGAGGATACGCCACGATAGGTGGGAATGAGGTGGGGGAAACCACTTTTTGGACCCCCCCCCCCAACCGTCAAAGGAAGAAATGTCAGGGGGGTGTTCGAAATGCATTGAGGACCATCGATCTGGGCGATGATGGATGCCGCTGATGGGAAATTTTGCGATGATGAAGCGCTATACCCCAGCCTTTTCAACTTTGGTTAAAAACAAATATGTGCCATAAAAAATAAATATTTTCATTTGATCTCCCTTTTGAGCTAGGTGTCAGTCTAAAGAACCCGATATATCATTGTGAAGCTTCCCCTGAATGCTATGCCATTGAAACACCTGCAATATTTTCTAAACATGAATTGATATGAAAAAATATTCCGAAAATTCCATACTTAGTTTTGGTCATCAGACTCCAAAAACTAAATGGTTACTTGAATAAACATGTTTTTCAGGTTATGACACCTAGTGATTCATAAGCTAAGCCTCAACAATAGATTTCCAAAATAGATAACTACATAAACAAATTACCTATAATTATAGGACTCTAACAATGGCTCCAAATGGGGATGGCATCCTCTCTATGAGGTGCCAAGAACATCGTAGATTAGTAGCCTTATCCTTTGGGTTGTTCCCAAAACTGAAGCCTGCAACTTGCTTTGACCTATGACCTTCAAAATTTTACCTTCTCCAACTAAACTCAACCCACTTTCAAACCGAAAAGCAAAACTATATTTGCTCCAAACTGAAAATGAAACTTTGAAAGAAAAACTAAAATGTAATGAAAAGGCGCTTGCCCAACAAGATTATTTGCACACCTACCTACCCTACACTATCGGAAATCATGCTGCAAGATCAAGTAATAGGAAAAATCCAATATAGCCAATCAAGTAACCAATTCAATGATTTTACTCCTTGACTATGATTGATCAAAATCAAAATAAGGTAGTGTGATGGCGAAAGAAACTCATAATGTATTTGGTTTTCACATTGAAACCATAGTTGAGTGTTTAAGGAAAAAAACGCTTCCATATACATGGCTATAGGATCTTTAAAATCATAGATGCCATGCCCTACTTGATAATTCTGAATATGTTTTGTAACTTGATTCTCATGTTTTTTCTATTCATAGGTGTTGTTTTCTTGCACATACTGTTCCATATGTGAGTTATCCAACTCTTGATCCACATCAAAACATTCCTCATTCTCAATATCAAAGGGAAAAGACAAGAATGTGTCTTTCTGGCTCCGATGAAAAGATACTTCAAAAGAAAGAACTTGAAATGAAAAATTTAGGGGTATTTCTCGATATTTTAAAACCTCAAGTTCTTTTTCAATGTTCTTGGAAAATTCACCCAAAAACTGAATCTTATCATTTGAACCTATTTTACATGATTTTAAATAAGAAGAAAAACATGCATACAAGTTTTCATCAATTTCTTCATCATTGTATATATCATTCCATTCTCTGAAGTTGTGAATGGAAGGAGAGTCTGCCACAAACTCTATTCCCTCCATGCATGTTTCCATAAAGACCATCCAGAAAGTTGTAATAGTTTTAATAGATCCGACAGGAAATTCTTCAACCCAACTCTTACACTTTCCTTGGAACGAATCATGAAATAATCCGAGGAAAACATCTTCATGTTTGACTTTAAGAAGTTCAGTGAAATCACAAAAAATTGATAAAAGTTTCCAAGTCAAACTCAGATCATCTCCATTGAATTTTGGACTATTTCTCAAAAAATATTCATCCTTGAGTAAAGGATTCAAGAAACCATAAATATGAGAAAAATATAAACATGCATACCTTGAAATGATGATACCAACATTTGAGTTCTTCATTAGCCCAGTGGAGTCATCGGTGAACATGTCAAACAATAATTCTTTCTAACAGTGGAGGCACCATGATATTCTTACATCTGGGTATAACTGAGAATGGAGTCACCAGGTGGATGATTTCAACCTTCCTATGTATGATCACTATCCACCATTAGTAATCATATATGAAACTTGATACTCTTTCCTGAGGAAGATAAAAAAATTTCCCCAGTATGGTCACCACTATGTTATCACTCTGTAATTTCTAAGGCCGAGGAAGAAGTTGACAGAGGTAACGACAAAACCACTTTGGAGTCTGGGATCTGGCCCTTCTAGACTCAGAGAGAGATCTCTCTGTAAGATTTAGCTTTGTTTGCTAGAAATTTTAGGCTAGTTATGATAGTACAGGGTTTGGTTTTTTGAATTGTTGGTGGGAATAACAAGGGAGGGCCATTGGGAAAATGGAGTCACAGTTCATAATTGATCAAAACAAGGTTAACATGATAATATTGTAGGGTAGGGTAGGCAAATTCATTGGATCCTCAAATATTTAACGTATGGAAGAAATGGAAAATGTATATAAATCTAATTAAAAAAAGAGCAATTAAGAATTTTGTTTTCAATCTTCAGTGTGTTATCATGCTAAGTTGCCTTTGGTCTTTTAGCCCTTAGTTTTAATTTTTTAAAGCCTTTAGATTTTTAAATTTTTCTTTATTTTATTAAGTGTGGTTTACTTAGGTTACCTTGAATAAATAAAGGCTTGAGTGTTGGCTCATTTTTTGACCCTCACATAGATTTTTAGCCTAGGTTCATTTTCTTGGCTAATGGTTTGACTCACCTCATGACTTGAAACCAAGACTGACTCATCCCATGACCTTCATGACTTGACATGTCACTCTTTCCACTCATACCTTTATATCCTTTTCATGTTGTCCCTATGTCCTATTAAAAGTGGTCAAATCATCGTTTTGAAAACGAGCATTGCGAACACACTAGGAGTTTCCATAGCGCACTCCTCGTCCTTTATTCCTTGCCATGATTTTTCATAATTTCACTGAGGTCATGGAGAAACCTCAGAATAAGAAATATCACAAGGGAGGCACTGTGGTCAGAACTGAACCCTCATACATGCACCTATTTGATGTAGAGCTAATGGTTAGGGAAGATTTTCAAAGGGTGGGTTGCCTTTCATTTTTACAAAACATGCAGAGGGGACATCCTGAAGTGGCAAGGAAATTTTCCCCACATTTGGATGGCCTTAAGACTAAGGTAGGAGATATGGAGTTTGAGGTGTCTAAAGCCTCTATTGAAGCAACCACATGGATTCCTAACATAGGGGAGAGATGGTTTAAATCCATGACTTTGAATGCTTCCTTCTCCAAGGACTTCCTTAAGCTAGATTACCAAACTGGAAACTTGTCCAAGGGGATGCCTAGAAGTCATCTAGTTGAAGGTTTTGAAAAGATGTTGAAGATCATCTAGAGATACTTCACATGTGAGGGAAGATTTATTATGTTATACCAGTACCATATAACAACTATGCTTCATTTTATTGGTAAAGATGAAATGAATATCCCTTTCTACTTGTTGAGGAGCATGGGGAGAATGTATGACAGAGCCCAAGCCAAATCCAAGGCTGTGGATACTAGTGTCTTTCATTCTGGATTGATCAGAATGTTGGTAAAGGAAGAATTGAAGAAGAGGAACATTCCTTGGGAGCAATTCATTGTTTCTTCTCACATGAAGTTGGACACAACTTCAACTCCTCAGTTAGAGATGAAAATTCCTTTACCATTTGCTAGTGATGCTCCAATAGGTACAAGCAAGAAAATAAAGAGTAAATGCATTTCTCAAGGAAAATAGGTTCTTAAGGAAGTTGAAGAAGCAAACAAGGAGGCATATCATTCTCCATAGAGAGACTCTTCACCTCCTCCTGCACCAGAATTGGAAGATAGCACAAAAGTTTCATTTCTCCTCATCTCCCTCAAAAGATAGCACAAAAGTCAGGAAACCTTTCAAAACATCATCAAATATCAAGGAGGTTGTTGAAGCACAAGTTCTACCAAAGGTTTCTATTCTGAAGAAAAAGAGAGACGAGGGTGAAGGCAGTGAGAAGCCTATTGAGATGGTTGACAGAGCCCTTGTACAACAAAAATATGAAGGTGAAGCCATGAATAATCCTATATATATTATCAACATCAACACTCCACCTAGAAATCACACCTTCAAAAGATTGATTAGACAACTCAGGGAGGCTAGGAAGGAGGTTTCTCGATTGAAATCAAAGGATTTATCTAAAAGAATTAAAATGAAGGAGCTCGTGGATAATTATAGTAACACTCTTGATTTGGCAATATTTTATCTAGAAGAGCTCTTCCTCTCCATAAACAACTCAAGAACATCTATAGGAAAAACAAACACTTTTAGTCTTAGAACAAAAAAATCAAGGCATAATTGCAACACTTCAAGGATGAAGTGGCCCAGAGGAATTTGAATGTGATGGTTGAAGCTACCATTGAAAAAGAGAAACCAATAGTAAAGAAAATCAGACATGTAGTTAAGAAGCCCGTCACTACAAAAGGGAAGCATGTTGATGTGCTAGAAGGAAGTCCTCCTTCCACAAGAAGTAGTGCTAGGTTGATGAAATAATTGGGAGAATATAAGCTCCATTTTTTAGAATGGTCTCTTTTTGAAAGAGTAAGTGATCAAGGATGAATTATTTTTTTCCACCTATACAAGAATCTATAGGCTTCTAACCTATCATCTCAAAATTTTGATTAGTCTCATCATGTAAAAAATCAAAGACATTTCGTAGCACTATGGCGCTGCAAAATCTTCTATTTTAGCATGTCCTGCCAGTTTGCTACCTATAGTGCTACCAAATCTCCTAAGACTGAACTTAGCGATGGCGCTGCGAATTCCACATAAATGCTACCAAATCTCCTAAGATGCGTAATGATGGTGCTACTGAATTCACAGGGATATTACAGTGGCGCTACCAAATTATTTTTGTAAAGGGTGCTACCAATTCTGCAGGACTAGTTTAGTGTGGGCGCTACCGAATTGCACATAGAGATACTCAGTGTTGGCGCTACCGAATTTCACACAGATATACATAGACTCGATGCTACCAATTATACATGCATGTTTTGGATCTGTGCTATGAAATGTGCAGAGTATTTGTTAAAGGCGCTATAAAAACTCGCTACCCAATGCACTACTGAACGATGCTACCAACTGGTACCTAGAATCAAGGGGTTCGAGTTTATGACTTAGGTGGGTGGCTGATGATGTGGAGAAGGTCTAAGATCATAGGTGGCAACATGTTGACAACTTACAACCTCTATAGGACACTTGGAATTGGAAAGAGATGCACTTCAATGAAGACAATGTCAGTTAAAAATTTGTTGGATTGATTGCCAACATGTTTCCTTTTTTATAGCATAGTTGTTAGCACAACTATTAGCTTGAATAACTAATTTGGAGAATCCTATGGGAAGAAGGCCAACTCACACCTCTAGCTGGTGTCTCCTCTTTTTTTTTTAATAAATAGATATTCCAAATGATTTAGTAGGTTCAGAGGGTTGAGCTAGGCTTCCTTATTGTAATATTTTGATGAAGCATACTGGTTCTCTGGTTATGTACTTGAATTGAGAATTTTTTATTAATATAAGTCAGTTTCTCTTATTTCATATTATTTCCTCTTATACTAAAGTGTTTATGATTGAATGATTCACATGATATTGTTATAGTTGTATTATGATGAATGTTTGATTATAGTATTGTTATGATGTTCTTCAATGTTAAGCTTTGAATTCAATAAGATCTTGTGTTTGAAGTTTTTCCTCCCTAGGCTTCTTGAAGACCTGATGTCCATGGAAAACCTCTAAATTTCCCTCACCAAAGTCTTCCTTCTATTCACTTTTACTCCCACTCATTGACTGAAGTTTATCAAGACCTCAATTTCTTGTGCATGCTAGCCCATATTTATGAGATAGAACATTATTATCCCGAGTCTTATCCATTTGACCTTTTAAACACTCATATACATTTACATATAATCTGATGGGTACTGGGCTTATCTTCTCTGCAATCTGAGCGTGATTCCTACTGCTAACATTCTTGGATTCGTTGTTGAGGAATGAGTTGAACACATTTCCCTAGGATTGAACGACAAAACTTACTGATTATGAAGGTGCATTAGAACTCAATACATTTAAGATTGCAGCTTGCACCTGGCAACTCCATTGTTTCAAATGTGGCTCCTAAAGGTAGACACACGAGGTCAACTCCACAACTACCTTTGGCTTCACCGGAAGCTGACCTAGAGAAGATAATCAAGAAGAGAAAAGCTTCTCAAGAAAGTATTTTTGTTGTTGTAACAAGTACTTCTGGTCAGTTGTCTGATTCCATTCTTAAAACACCAGTTGTTATATCAAGTAATCCTCCTTTACCTTTTGCTAAAGTTTCTAAGAATTTGGATTTTGAAATTTTCTTGTTGAATACTCCTCTTTTGACCCAGAATTGAAAGAAGAAAAATTTGAAATCCTTACCTCTCCTGATATTGTGAAGTGGTTCAGACTTGAGAGTCTTGAAGATTTTCCTACCTTAGGATTTGCTACTCCTCCTCCTATTAAAATTTATGTAGCCAAAGAGGAGGAAATATCATCTCCCTTGCATCCTATACCATCTTCCTCCAAGACTCATCCTTCTACTGTGAAAACTGAAATCCCTCTTTCCTATATTCTTTTTTCTCCTAAGCTACACACAATCAAGTCTCCTTCTCCTCCTTGTTCTCCTACAGTTCGAAATCCAATGGCAGGTGCTAACCCTCCTAGAAATAGAATGGACACCATAGTGGCTGCTAGGTATTACCCTCTCATCTTACCTCATCCTATGAATTCTCTCCCTGCTAGATATTACCTAAAATACATGCCCAAATTCACAGGAGAAGAAGACATAATTGTTGAAGAACACCTTGCTACCTTTTTACAGTTATGCAAACAATCTAAAAATTGAGAATGAGGATGTGTGGATGTGAGTCTTTGTCCAAAGCCTTGATGGTGAGGCTAGGAAATGGTTTAGGGGTTTGAATCTTGGATCCATTGTTGGGATTGAATATTTAGATGATGCTTTCTTGAGAGAGTGGGGGGATGAAATTTTTTTTTTTTATTATATCACAGAATTTGGATCCCTAAAGAAGAAAGAGGGAGAATATGTCTCTGACTTCTCTAAAAGATTCAACAAAATGTACAATAAGATCCCTGCTAAGATAAATCCTACATAAACCTCTGCCAAGATCACCTATGCTAGTGCTTTTGACCCTGAGTTTTTCCTTTTACTGAGAGAAATAAGATCTTCCTCAGCTCATATGCAAGATGCACCCTTGGAGGTAGAATCTAACATAGTGGAATCTCACAAACTTAGGGGAAAATCTGATAGGGACAAGAAAAAAAATAGAGTTGAAGCCTCAACCTCTGATTCCTCTATTTTCCATCCTCAAGTTTATGAACTTACCAAATTAGTAAAATCACTTTCTTCCGATATGGAGAAGCTAAAACTTGAAGGAAAAAAGACCTATAGGAATACAAAAAATGTTGATAACAGAGGTAACTTCAGAAGACCAAATAATGCTCCTCAAATCCTTTGAAGATATCCTAGAAACAGAGATAGGGATGATCAAAAAGTCCAAACTCCTTTACAAAACAACCTTGTTGTTGATGAAGAAGGAGAGGATGAAGAAACTGATTCTGAGATCCATTGCCTAGGTGACACCTCTTCATCCCCTCACTTGACCCAATCTGCATATAAAGAATCCCTGATGGATAATCAAACAAATGAATTGAGTAAGGGAGAGAAGGTAAAAGAAAATACTAATATATATAATATGAGATCTAAAAAGAAAGAGGAAAAGACTGATACTTCTCATCAGCCCACTAAAACACAAAATTCTGCCAAGACTGTGGCAGTTGGCAACAAAGAAAAAGATGTACAAAGCCCTCAAGCTTTGGTCAAGAACCCTACCCCAGAAGTCAAGGAGATTCTGAAATCTCCATCTTCCTTCATCTTTGAAAGTGATATTCAAAAAATCAAAATCCCTGTACGTTTTTTGGAGCTGATAAAAAATGAAGAATTTAAAAAATATCTTTCCAAAATGTTGCAACCCGAATCCTCCTCCAATTCCACTGATTCAGTTAACCTTCAAGATGAAAATCCAACAGTTATCTTAGGACCTTTGATATAATATAGAGATGATTCATCCCCTCCCTTCTATACATCATTAAACATTCATGATAAGGTGTTGCATAACTGCCTGATGGATTCAATGACATCTCACAATCTCATGCCAAAAATAGTCATGGATGAACTTCGATTAGAAATCACAAAAAATTACCATGACTTATATTCTTTTGACTCTAGGAAAATGAAGTGTCTTGGGGTCATCAAAGATCTAGTTGTGACCTTGTTTCAGTTGCCCATGAAAAGTGTGGTCATGGATATTGTGGTGGCTGATGGCCCCCTTAAGTTTGGTATGCTCTTATCAATATCTTGGATAAACGACTAGGGGGAACCTTGCATATGGACCTTACATATGCTACCATTCCTGTGGTTTGGGGGGAGCAAAAAAAGGATTTACAGGGAAGCTCAGTTGGCCTACATAATTAGTGATTAAGCAAACCCAACCAACCATCATATTTTTGCACTTGATACTGATTTGGGATCCATCATATTGTAGCTCAATGATGCTCCTGAACCTCCTTTTGAAATCATAAAACAATCCATTACTTTTTGTGGATATTCTCCTCCAACTACCTCTATTTGGAAAATGTTTTTTAATGGACCCTCTTCTAAGGAAGGTGTTGATGTTGGAGTAGTCTTTATTTCACCTACTCAAGAGACCATATCTTTGTCCTACAAGCTATAATTTGAAACTACCAACAATGTGGCAGAGTATGAAGCTCTTGTTTTGGGTTTGAGGGCTACAAAGACATCGGGATTGAAGAACTATCAGTGTTTGGGGATGCTAAATTAATTGTCCATAAAATAAAAAATCTATATCAATCTAAGCACCCTAGGCTAAGGACT
This sequence comes from Picea engelmannii, assembly GCA_009831015.1. NCBI lineage: Eukaryota > Viridiplantae > Streptophyta > Pinopsida > Pinales > Pinaceae > Picea > Picea engelmannii. The sequence goes on from ML777724.1 coordinate 2,253,507, forward strand.
TATAGAAATGAAGTTTGGGATCTTGTTGACAATTTTTTCTTAGTTTTCAATATCTCGTTTATTCCAAGAGAGGAGAACACCATGGATGCTTTTTTGGTTGTTTCAACAAGTAATTTCATAGTACCTTTGCCACCTAAACTCAAATATGATGTAGAAGTGAAGTATAGACCCTCTATACCTGGCACTGTCAAACATTGGAAGGTATTTGAGGATGATTTTGAGATTAAAAGATTTCTTGAGACTGTTGATGAGTTTTCTACATTCCATATTGATCAAGATCATGATTATGAAAATAGCCCTCATGCTGATGTTTTTCTAAATAAAATTGCTAATCATCATATTGTTCAGCTGCCTAGTAACGATATCCCAAAGGGACTAGTTCCTTTGGAGATATTGTTCGACAGAAATTATGTGGCTGTAAAGGTTAAAGGTTCAATTGATGATGCTAATGTAACTGAATGCAATGTGGGTACAAAGAAGGATCCAAAGTATGTCAAGTTGTCTAGCAGCTTGTCAAGGGAACAAAGGGCTAAATATGCTGAGCTGTTAAAAGAGTTTTTTGATGTGTTTTCCTAGACATATGAAGATCTGAGAACAAACGACACAAGCATCATTGAACATAAGATCCCTTTGAAGGAAGAGACCAAGTCATTTAGGCAGAATCTGAGACAAATAAATCCTATGCTACTTCCTATTATGGAAAAAGAGGTAAAAAAGATTTTGAATGCCAATATTATCATTCCTTTGAGATATTCCTAATGGGTGTCCAACTTGGTCCCAGTGAGAAAAAAAAATGGAGAAATCAGACTTTGTGTCAATTTCATAAATTTGAATAGAAGCTCTAAGAAAGATAATTACCCCTTTCCAAAGATGGAGCACATCTTACAGAGGGTGACAGGTGCATCTAGGATGTCTATGATTGATGGATTTTCTAGCTACAATCAGATCATTGTCTTGCCTAAAGATAGAGAGAAGACAACCTTCACTACTCCTTGGGGTACATTCATGTACGCTAAGATGCCCTTTGGATTGATGAACGCATGAGCGACCTTTCAAGGAGCCATAGAAATTGACTTTATTAGGCAGAAGGAAAATTTTGTAGTCACTTATTTAGATGACATAACAATGTTCTCACAATATGATAGAACATTATCATCATTTGAAAAAGGTCTTCTTGAAATGCAGAAAATTTGGTCTCTCTTTAAATCCAAAAAAGTCATTGTTTTCCATGAAGGAGGGGAGATTATTGGGGCACATTGTATCAACTGAAGGGGTAAGGATTGATTCAAGCAAATTAGAATCTATCCAAACCTTGTCACTCCCTAAATCCAAGAAAGAAGTTCAGTCCTTCTTGGGGAAAATAATTTTTTTGAGAAGGTTTGTTTCAAATTTTGTTGAATTGGTAAAGTATATTACAACCATGCTGAGGAAAGGAAATGAAATCAAATGGATTGTTGAGCCTTGAAATTCTTTTGATAAAATAAAAAAGGATTTGACTGAAGCACCTGTGATCATCATCCATGACTACTCCAAGGATTTTATGATTTTTTCTTTTGCTTCATTTGACATAGTAGCAGTTGTTTTATGGCAGAAGAATGCAGAAGGGTTAGAGAAGCCCATTGCCTTTTTTAGTAGGGCATTAAGGGGTGCTGAAATAAAATATGACATCATGGAAAATAAGGCCTATGATTTGGTCAAATATCTCAAGGCTTTCAAATTCTATGTGCTGCATTCAAAATTCATTGCATATGTCCCTTTAGCCTCGGTGAAAGAGATTCTTATTCAACCTGACATAGACAGAAGGAGGAGCAAATGGATTGCCAAAATTCTTGAATTTGATCTTGAAATAAATCCCACCAAATTGTTAACGGCCAAGGTTTAGCTAGGTTGTTGGCTGAATCAAATTGCAAAGCTCTGGGGGTTGATTCCATCAACATCAGCTCAAAAAATCAGTAAGCTAAGTTGTTTGATAAAGGTTCTCAAGTTAGCCCTCCATTGGCAGAATGCACTTGGTATAGGGACATTATATATTTTCTACAGAAGTTGCAACCTCCTAATGGTATGGAGAAGAAAAAGGTAAGATCTTTGAAGATCAAATCAATCAAATACTTTCTTATTGACCAAGTCTTGTATTGGAAATATCCTTTAGGAGTGCTTTTGAGATGTCTAGACCCATAGGAGGCCCAAAATATTATGTCTGATTTTCATGACAGTTTATGTGGAGGCCATCACTTCTGGAGAACCACGGCCTATAAAATCCTCATAGATGGTTATTTTTGGCCTAGTCTCTTTATTGATGTGTGTGCAAATATTAGAGCTTGTGTCAAGTGTCAAAATTTTTCTGGAAAGAAATAGCTCAAGTCTTTGCCAATGAAGCATGTGGTAGCTTCAGGACCTTTTTAGCAGTGGGGCCTATATTTTAGTGGGGAAATTCATCCCGATTCAAGTGATCAGCATAGGTGGATCTTGACTGCCACTGATTACTTTACTAAGTGGATAGAAGCCATCCCTACAAGGAATTCCTCCCACAAGGTAATCATTGGTTTTCTTGAGGATATTATGGCGAGATTTGGTTGCCCGAACATAATTGTTACTGATAATGCTGCATCTTTCAAGGATGAACCATTGATCAAGTTTTGTGAGCATTATGGAATTACATTGGTTCATTCTACTCCTTACTACCCCCAAGGGAATGGACTGGCAGAGTCCTCTAAGAAGAGCCTTATAAAGATCATCAAAAGGTTGTTAGAAGACAACAAGAAGCATGGGATTCAAAGCTTAAATTTTATTTGTGGGCTGATAGAGTGACAACAAAGAGATCTCTTGGTGTCTCTCCTTTTCAACTTGTGTATGGAGTTGAGGCTATCTTTCCTTCTCAGCTTGCCTTGCCCGTGGAAAAATTCTTCCAAGACTACCAAGGAGAACCTGATGATATGATCAGAAGAATACAATTACTGGTAGAAGTGCAACAGACTAGAGAGAAGCTACTGGACAAAGCAAAACACCATCAAAAAAAGAAAAAGTAAGCCTTTAATAAGAAGGTAAAAAAAGAAGGTTTTCATCTGGGAGATCTAGTGCTCAAGTGGGATGCACCCAAGAAAGACAAAGGAAAGAACAGTAAATTTGAGGCCTTGTGGATTGGTCCCTTCTAAATTACTGAGGTATTTTCAAATAACACTTATAAGTTGCAGAATTTGGAGGAATCTAAAGTTTTTGGTGGCCCTCTCAATGGGCATTTTTTGAAAAAATACTTTCTTAAGCCATGAGTGGATTTCCGTGCCATTGTAAATATCATTTTTGTTTTATTTTTTATTGAATAAGTGACCCCATAGCCCTATGATAAGGCACTGAAACTATTTGTTCTTGGCAGCCCGTAGGGAGCATGCCATCCCCTATGGAGACAATTTTATCACACTAAGTTACCTTGGGTCTTTTAGCCCTTAGTTTTAAGTTTTTAAAACCTTTAGATTTTTAAATTTTTCTTTATTTTCTTAAGTTTGATTTAGTTAGGTTACCTTGAATAAATGAATGCTTGAGTGTTGGCTCATTTTTTGACCCTCACATAGATTTTTATCCTAGGTTCATTTTCTTGGCTAATGGTTTGACTCACCTCATGACTTGACACCAAGCCTGACTCAACCCATGACCTTCATTAATTTATATGTCACTCTTTCCACTCATACCTTTATATCCTTGCCCTCTTGTCCCTATGTCCTATTAAAAGTGGTCAAATAATCTTTTTGAAAAAGAGCGTTGCCAACTCACTAGGAGTTTTTGAAGTGCACTCCTCGTCCTTTATTCCTTGCTACGATTTATCATCATTTCACTGAGGTGATGTTCTACCTTTTTTTCAGCACCATGGTTCATTAAAAGATAAATTCAAGGATTTGATTTTAATGAGTTTCTTAATGGTTTTAAATATTTGAGAGTTATCAAACTCGACGTTGCTGAAATTGCCAGTTCAGGCCAGTTGCAGACAACGCTACGGGATCATTTGCTAAGTTGGATTTAGAAGCTAAGGTGGTCGTGGTGATATCCTAACTCGTTGCATAGCCTCAAGTTGTCATTACTCCTCCAGATATTCTGTGGGTTCCCTCCTTTTCATAGTGAATTCATGTGATAGATATTGTTTGAGTTTTGGTAGCAACTGTGTCTACAAATCACTCCCTCCTTCATACCTCTCCATCCATAATGTGCCTCTCAAAGACTTGCAGTCACCACACCTAGTTTTTAATCATCAAAAAAAGAATTGCTTTCTGTTCCTGAGTGTTGAGTGACCAAGAAAGCATTTGTTCCTTATACGTGCACTATGCTACCCAAAATAGTTGTTGAAACTTCACTGCATTTCCCCTGCTTCCTCTACTATTTGGATTGGAGTGTTTTTAGCCAGGTTTTCAAAGACCATTATAGTAGTTTTCCATCACTATATTGTTATTCTTTAGTTTGATATCTACAGATAGTAAAGGAAGGGAAATTTGCATTTATTTCTTTCTAAAATCCATCAAAACAATGTGAGTTAGAGGAGAATCCTAGGAAAAAACAACCATTGTTCACTATCATTCTCCCATTGAAGTCTGCCTTCATTTTCTCTCCTAGCCTTCACTGCACCATAGCCTTTGACCTCTTATATTGACCCACAGAGACACCTCAGAAGAAGAAATCTCATAAGGGAGGCACTGTGTTCAAAACTGGACCCTCAGACATACACCTATTTGATGCAGAGCCAATGGTTAGGGAAGTTTTTCAAAGGGTGTGTTGCCTCTCATTTTTCCAAAACATCCAGAGGGGACATCCTGAAGTTCCAAGGCAATTTGCCTCAAATTTGGATTTCCTTAAGACTAAGGTGGGAGATCTTGAGTTTGAGGTTTCTGAAGCCTCTATTGCAGCAACCTCATGGATTCCTAACACAGAGGAGAAATGGTTTAAATCCATGACTTTGAATGTTTCCTTCTCCAAGGACTTACTTAAGCCATATTATCAGACTGAAAAATTATCCAAGGGGGTGCCTAGAATTCATCTAGTTGAAGTTTTTGACAAGATGTTGAAGATCATCCAGAGATACTTCACATGTGAGGGAAGATTTAATATGTTATACTAGTACCATATAAGACTTCTTCTTCATTTCATTGGTAAAGATGAAATGAATATCCATTTCTGCCTGTTGAGGAGCATGGGGAAAATGTTTGACAGAGTCCAAGCCAAATCCAAGGATGTGGATACTAGTGTCTTTCATTCTGGATTGATCAAAATGTTGGTAATGGAAGAATTGAAAAAGAGGAACATTCCTTGGGAGCAATTCATTATTTCTGCTCACATGAAGTTGGACACAACTTCAACTCCTCATTCAAAGATGAAAAATCCTTTTCCATCTTATAGTGATGCTCCAATAGGAACAAGAAAGAAAATAAAGAGTAAATCCATTACTCAAGGAAAAGAGGTTGTTAAGGAAGTTGAAGAAGCAAACAAGGAGGCATATCATTCTCCACAGAGAGACTCTTCACCTCCTTCTACACTAGAATTGGAAGAGGTCCATTAACTAAAACCAAAACCAAGAAAGGAAAAAAAATGCATTTCTCTTCATCTCCCTCAACAACTAGCACAAAAGTCAGGAAACCTTTCACAAGATCATCATCTCTCAAGGAGGCTATTGAAGAACAAGTTCTACCAAAGGTTTCTATTTTGAAGAAAAAGAGAGACAAGGGTGAAGGCATTGAGAAGCCTATTGAGATGGTAGACAGAGCCCCTGTACAACAGAAAGATGAATGTGAAGCCATGAAGAAGCCTATTGATATTATAAACATCAACACTCCACCTAGCAATCACACCTTCAAAAGATTGATTAGACAACTCAGGGAGGATAGGAAGGAGGTTGCTCGCTTGAAATCAAAGGGTTTATCTGAAAAAAATAAAATGAAGGAGCTCATGGATGATTATAGTAACACTCTTGATTTGGTAATATTTTCAGCTAGAAGAGCTCTTCCCCTCTATAAACAACTCAAGAACCTCTATAGGAAAAATATAGGCTTTCAGTCTGAGAACAAAAAACTCAAGGCATATATGCAACACTTCAAGGATGAAGTGGCCTAGAGGAATTTGAATTTGTTGGTTGAAGCTTCCATTGAAAAAGAGAAACTAGTAGTAAAGAAAAGCACACCTGCAGTTAAGAATCATGTCACTACAAAAGGAAAGCATGTTGTTGTGCCATAAGGAAGTCCTCCTTCCACAAGAAGGAATGCTAGTTTGATGAAATGATTGGGGGAGTATAAGCTCCATTTTTTAGAATGGTCTCTTTTTGCAAGAGTAAGTGATCAAGGATGAATTATTTGTTGCCATCTATATAGGCATCTACAAGCTTCTAACCTATCATCTCAAAGTTTTGATTAGTCTCATCATGCAGAAAAGCAGAGACATTCTATAGCACTATGGCACTGCAGAATCATCTATTTTAACATGTCCTGTCAGTTTGCTACCTACAATGCTACCAAATATCCTAAGACTAAACTTAGTGATGGTGCTGTGAATTCCATAGAAATGCTACCAAATATCCTAAGCTGTGTAATGATGGCGTTACCAAATTCACAGGGATATTATAGTGGTGCTACTAAATTATTTTTGTAAAGGGCACTACCAATTTTGCAGGACCAGTTTAGTGTGGGCGCTATCGAATTGCACACAGAGATACCTAGTGTTGGCGCTACTGAATTACACACAGAGATACATAGGCTCGATGCTACTAATTCTGTAGGCCTGTTTTGGATCTGCGCTATGAAATGTGCAGAGTATTTTGTAAAGGCATTACAAAAAATCACTACCCAGCATGATACTGAACGACACTACCAACTAGTACCTAGAATCAAGGGGTTCAATTTTATCACTCAGGTGGGTGGATGATGATGTGGAGAAGGGATAATATCATAGGTGGAAGCATGATGACAACTTACAACCTATGCAAGACACTTGGCATTGGAAAGAGATGTGTGTCAATGAAGACAATGTCAGTTAAAAATTTGTTGGATTGATTGCTAACATGTTTCCCTTTTTATAGCATAGTTGTTAGCACAACTATTAGTTTGAATAAATGATTTGGAGAATCCTATGGGACGAAGGCCAACTCACACCTTTAGTTGGCGCCTTCTCTTTTTTGTTATAAATAGATATTCCAAATTCTTTAGTAGGTTCAGAGGGTTGAGCTAGGCCCCCTTATTGTAATATTTTGATGAAGGATACTGGTTCTCTGGTTATGTACTTGACTTGAGAATTTTTTATTAATATAAGTCAGTTTATATTATTTCATCTTATTGCCTCTTATACTGAAGTGTTCATGATTGAATTATTCACATGAGATTGTTATAGTTGTATTATGATGAATGTTTGATTATAGTATTGTTATGATGTTCTTCAATGTTCCTTACGCTTTGAATTCAAGAAGATCTTGTGTTTGAAGTTTTCCTCCTTAGTCTACTTGAAGATCTGATGTCCATAGAAAACGTCTACATTTCCCTCACCAAATTCTTCCTTCTATTCACTTTTACTCCCACTCACTGACTGAAGTTGATCAAGACCTCAATTACTTGTGCATGCTAGCCCAGATTTTTTATGGAGATTTCTGAGTTAGAACTGTGATGCCTTTTGGGTTAAAGAATGCACCAACCATCTTTTCCAGGGTGGTGGTTGAATCATTTAAGGAGTTTTTACACAATTTTTTAGAGGCATACTTTGATGATTGGATCATTTTTAGCCCACTGAAAAATCATATTGAATGTTTGAGATTAATATTAGATATGTGTAGGCAATGTCAGATTACCCTGAGTCTGAAGAAGTGTATTTTCTTTTCACCTTTTAGAGTGTTGTTAGGACACATTGTATGTAATCAAGGATTTTTGGTAGATCCATCCAATATTGCTATCATTGTTGATCTACCTCCCCCTACTTCAATTAGACAGTTGCACGCCGCATTAGGACACACTGGATACTACAAAAAGTTCATTAAGGCCTACGCATAGATAAAAACACCTATGGAGAAGATATTAAAGAAATATAGTAAGTTTCAATGGACATAGGAATGCCAACAGAGCTTCAAAACACTAAAGCAGAAAATGGTCACTGCGCCTATTTTGATTTTCCCAGATTGGAGTCAGGAATTCAATGTTCATGTCGATGCCTCATCCATTGAATTAGGAGCAATTTTAGCATAGCCAGGTGCAAGATATATTAACCACCCTATAGCCTTTGTGAGAAGGAATCTTTCTACATCTGAAATAAATTATACTACCACTGAAAGAGAAGGCTTAGATATGCTATATGCATTGTAGAAGTTTAGACACTACTTGTTGGGAGGAGATTTTTGTTAATGTTTATGCCATTATTATAGTTCTTTGCATTTCATTAGATAAGAGCATCATAAGAACAAGATCACTGAGAAATACACATTCACAAGAGACACAACATTTATCCTGGGAAACCCTCTAGGGGAAGAAACCCCAGTAAAAACTTCCTTATCATAAATAGCTTATACAATGTTCAAGTGATAACTCAAACCAATACAGATAGTCCTCCCCAAGAGATGTGCCACTCTTCTTCTCCTCTCTCCAACTGGTAATTGCAGCTTGCCTCATAAGATAATGAGTAAGTGAGTTGTGTGTTTGAAGTGAGGCACTAGCCTCTTATTTATACAAGACTAGCACGTGTGAAAGGTCACAACTAGCAGGGCCGACCTCTCACTCTAGGTGGGTAAATCCACCTTTAATTAATTCTGGGTTTTCCATTATAACTGCTGGGGCCGACTTCTTATTCTGCACTTTGTAATTGTCTGATGACTAATCCGCAAAAGGGGATTTGGTCCTCATACAATTACCGACATGATTAATCCTCAATGGGGATTAATCAAATAACAATAATAATAATAATGACATGATTAATCCACAATGGGGATTTAATCCAATAACAAAATAATAATAAGAATGCTCTCCGCAGTTACATTATTTCAACACTCCCCCTTAACAAGAAGGGTATTCTTCATCAACATCAGGCGAGAGAGGTCGGCATCATCAGTGGCATCTGGAGGACAGTATCGTCAATATCATCTTGAACCATTGTCTAGAACATTTACAAGTCATCGGAAGTTTTCTTCATCAGCAGCATCATCATTCTCGAAGGAATGCTATCATCATCTGCATCAAATATGTATCAGTAAAAATGATACCTCATCAAAACACTAGGCTGGCACATCACAGTACTATGCTAGCTCAATGTCACAATGGTTAAGCTGGTAGCTCAGTGTTATTCACATCTTTCTTTACGTCTAACAACTAGGTCATAAGTGAGGAATCACAACGTCATGCTTTACGTCAAACAACTAGGTTCGAAGCATGATTCATATTGCTTTACATCTAACAACGAGGTCAGAAGCAAGGAACACATCAACATCTCACTTTACGTCTAACAACAAGGTTAGAAGCGAGGAATCATCTTTCTTTACATCTAACAACTAGGTCAGAAGCAAGGAATTAGCAACGTTATGCTCTACGTCTAACAACTAGGTTAGAAGCATAACTCATCTTGCTTTACATCTAACAACGAGGTCAGAAGCAAGGATCACACAGCATCATGATTTACGTCTAATAGCGAGGTCAGAAGCATGAATCATCTTGCTTTACGTCTAACAATGAGGTTAGAAGCAAGGAACCAACGTCGTTATGCTTTATGTCTAACAACTAGGTCAGAAGCATAACTCATCTTGCTTTACGTCTAATAGCGAGGTTAGAAGCAAGGAATACATCTACTCCCCCTTTCAGGGAAGGTCCTTTCAGACAATACCAAGCTTATCTCGAAAGTGTTCAAACTTTACACGAGATAGAGGCTTAGTCATCACATCAACAACCTGTTCATCCGTGCTAATGTACTGGAGCTTCAAGGCTCCTCTCTGTACCATGTCGCGGATGAAATGATAGCGGATCTCTATGTGCTTTGACCTATTATGGAACATAGGATTCTCTGTCATTTTAATGCAGCTTTGATTGTCACATAGAATCGCGGTTTCTCTCATATCCAAATCAAATAGGCCTGTCAGCAACTTTCGAATCCATATGGCTTCACAACTAGCAGAACATGCGGCAATGTACTCTGCTTCCACTGTGCTGAGAGAAATACTAGATTGCTTCCTACTCTGCCACGAGATCATAGCTGATCCCAAACTGAAACAACATCCAGAAGTGCTTTTTTTGTCAGCAACGCTTCCTGCCCAATCTGCATTAGTATATCCACTCAGTGTGAAGTCATGATCTCCATCATAGCTGAGACCATAATCCACTATACCTTTAAGGTACCTAATCACATGTTTTGCAGCCACTAGGTGAACACATCTGGGCTCTACCAGAAACTGACTCAAGGTGTTCAGTGCAAAACAAATGTCTGGTCTGGTGTTCATCAGGTACATTATCGATCCAATAATCTGTCTGTACAGAGTGGCATCTATCAAATCTGACGAAGTATCGACCAACAGCTTCAGCTTTGCTTCCATGGGTGTATTCATGGACTTGCATTATAGCATGTTGAATCTCTTTAAGATTTCGACTATGTACTTCCCCTAAGTAAGGAATATTCTTTCCGGACTCTGCCATACCTCAAGACCTAAGAAGTAATGTATTAGGCCAAGGTTTTTCATTTCAAATTCAGCAACAAGTCTCTGTTTACATTCAGTGATAAGATTTTCTTCTCCAGTCATCCACATACAGTAATAGTATTACTGGTTCATTATCCATAATTTTGAAGTAGAGATTTGAGTCTGCTTTACTCTTGGTAAAGCCCAAGCTCGTCAAGAACTATCTATACGGCCATACCAAGCTCTGGGAGCTTGCTTCAATCCGTATAAGGCTTTCTTCAATCGACAGACATGAGACTTCCTATCTTCAATATCAAATCCTTGGGGTTGCTCTATATACACTTCCTCTTCAATGACACCATTCAGAAAAGTTGTCTTAACATCCATCTGGTGCAGCTTCCATTTCATCTTAGCAGCAAGAGCTATAATGGTTCTGATTAAAGTGTATCTGGCCACAGGAGAGAATGTCTCTTCATAGTTGATTCCTTCCTTCTGGGAAAAGCCATGAGCGAAAAATCTTGCTTTATATTTCTCAATACTTCCATCAACAACATGTTTTATCTTGAAGAGCCATTTTGATGATACCACATCCTTACTTTTTGGTCTGGGAACAATTTCCCATACATCATTATTTATTATGGATTGGTATTCCTCTGTCATGGAATCTACCCATTCCTTCTTCTGGATGGCCTCTTCAAAACATGTGGGTTGCTCATCAAGTAGATTGCACATCAAAGCCGTGTAACTAGAGAATGGCCTTGGTCTCTTCACCTATCTTGTGGTTCCTTTTAGAACACCATACTTCTCTCCATCTTGAATAAGATCTCTTTCCCAAGAATGCTTTATTTTATGGGAGAAGGTCATTTGAGGAGGTTCTTGAACTTCTGTGATATCATGATCTTCAAGAGTCTCCTCATTAGGGGAATCTATGACTTCCCTTACAGGTTCTGCAGCTCTAGGAACTTCCCTCATGGATTATGTCATCCTGCGATTTACAGGTTCCTCTTCATATACCTCTTTAAGCTGGCATCTTCTTGATTTCTTAAGTGCAGCTTCTTCATCAAAGGTCACATCCCTACTGATCTCAATATGGCGGTGACCAGGTATGTAGATTCTGAAGGCCTTGGATACCTCACAATATACCACAAATATTCCCTTCTTTCCGGAGGGCTCCAACTTGTTTCTTTTCTCTTTTGGTATATGGATAAACACTGGACAGCTAAACATTTTGAGATGGCTTACCTCTGGCTTCTTTCCGATGAACATCACTTCTGGTGTCTTGAGCCCAAGTGCACTATGGGGCAATCGGTTTTGCACATAAACAATTTTCATTGCTGCTTCTGCCCATAAACACATAGGAAGATCTTGATCTTCATAGCTTCCAGCATGGTTCTGTTCTTTCGTTCAGCTACACCGTTTTGTTGGAGGTCTTGATCCCAACATCTTTGCAGATATTCATGAATTCTTTTGAGGTATATTTTCCTCCATTATCTGACCTGAGTATCTTAATCTTCCTTACAGAAGGGTTCTCTTATCAAGGCTTTGAATTCCTTGATCTTGTTGAACACTTCAAATATAACCAGGTCTTTTATGAGAATAATCATTAATGAATGATACATCGTATACATACCCATTAATGGAGGATGATGGCATTGGGCCACATACATCTGAATGAATGAGTTCTTGGAATCCTTCTACCTTGTTGTCCCTCTTCAGAAACGGGTTCTTGATGTTCTTCCCTTGCACACATCCATTGCATATGCCTTCTTGATCAACCTTGAGTTCTGGTAAACCTGTGACAACTTTGCATATGTATGGTAGCGCCTTGTAGTTGATGTGAGCTAATCTTCTAGAGTTCACATGGATTCTTCAATAGCGCGGGTCATGGCAGCTTCTGAGTGACCCACCTTCTTCTTTTCCACCAATGATTGCTTCATTTATGATTTCTTCTTTAGCACATTGCCTTCTGTAACCTTCGCTATAGCTTCCTCATGTGACCTGGAGCAAGGTCAACAACACAACAAGCAAGAATAATATCCTTCTTGATAATATAAAGCAATATCATGAACAATCATCACAATATCTCCTTTAGAGCTTATTACTTATAATTTAGCAAAGATTAAAGGTAAGGAATACAATACAAAATGGGGTCAACACTCTCTTAGTGTTGTGACTAAGCATTCTTCCATGACAATCTAAAACTAACACACGAGGTTTCTCCTAGAGGAGGTGTTAGTCATATCAGACAAAGTATTCTCACATGTGATCAAGTATAATACTTTACGATGATTGCTATCTCAACTAAAGTCATTAGCTTTTCATGTGTACCTTTGAATCTTGATTAATCAAACCTGGAGCCTTGTCCTCAAGAGTGAGTGATTTCTTTTCTTCCAGGTCTCCTTCTCTCAAGTGACAAGTGCTTTCTTCAATATGTTTGTTGTACTAAGACAATATGCTATCTTGACAAAAGGTTAGGTTAGAGGATAAGCTCTATGATCAACTTTTAATCCTTCTAATGATTTGATCATAACTTCAACATGCAACACTGATCAAGGTAATTTCATAACAAATATATGCATATTAGAATAATCACACCTGGGTTGCATCATTCCTCTGAATGTGTTGGATCTTGAGATCCTTTTGGATCTATGCAAAAGATCCCTTCTCCTGAAAATACTCTTTAGGGTTTAACCATTAACCATATGTGAGTACATACCTCGGATAGCATTTGCAGGTAGTGTCTCCATCTGGTAGCAGCAATAATCATTACCAAAAACTTCAAGAGTGATTGCAACTGGTTCTACGGCTGCAACTGCAATAGGTACTGCAACTACAACTAGTTCTGAGACTGCAACTGCAACTGCAACTTAGGGTTTTATGAGGAAACTCTAATTTTTCAAACTTCAAATTTTGAAATTCTGATCTAGGGGATAGGTGCGCTGAGCTGAGGCAAGTTAGCTGGTGTAGTTAGATTTTTGAAATTCCAACTTTTACCCCTTCAAATCTGATCTGTGGATTTTTGGACTGGTGCTTCTGGTTTTCTGGTACTTCTGGTACTCTGGTACTTTTGGTACATTGGTTTTCTGGTTTTCTGGTACTTTGTGAAACTAGGGTTTCACTTTCCGGGAGATATAGCCATTGACAAGGTGCGCTCTAAGTGCCAAAATGATCCTTGGGGGAGGGTGCAACTTTCTAGGTGGTTAGAGAGTTGAAAAGATTCACTTTTTCAAAACCCTAATTTTTGGGTACGGTAACAATGACATTTTTCCTCTTGCAAATTGTGCTTCCTTCAGGTTGGCTCTGATACCATGTTAATGTTTATGCCATTATTATAGTTCTTTGCATTTCATTAGATAAGAGAATCATAAGAACAAGATCACTGAGAAATACACATTCACAAGAGACACAACATTTATCCTGGGAAACCCTCTAGGGGAAGAAAACCCAGCAAAAACTTCCTTATCATAAATAGCTTATACAATGTTAAAGAGATAACTCAAACCAATACAGATAGTCCTCCCCAAGAGATGCACCACTCTTCTTCTCCTCTCTCCAACTGGTAATTGCAGCTTGCCTCATAAGATAATGAGTAAGTGAGTTGTGTGTTTGAAATGAGGCGCTAGCTTCTTATTTATACAAGACTGGCATGTGTGAAAGGTCACAACTAGCAGGGCTGACCTCTCGCTCTAGGTGGGTAAATCCACCTTTAATTAATTCTGGGTCTTCCATTATAACTACTGGGGCTGACTTCTTATTCTGGCACTTTGTAATTGTCCGTTGACCAATCCACAAAAGGGGATTTGGTCCTCATACAATTACCGACATGATTAATCCTCAATGGGGATTAATCAAATAATAATAATAATAATGACATGATTAATCCACAATGGAGATTTAATCCAAAAAAAAATAATAATAAGAATGCTCTTCACAATTAAATTATTTCAACAATTTTAAGATGTTTACTAATTATTATGCATTGAAGTACTTAGTCAACAAGCCAGTGTTGGGGGAAAGAATATGCAGATGGCGATTATTATTCCAGGAATATGATTTTGAGATTGTGGTCAAGCCAGGGAGAGTGAATAAGGGACCTGACCACTTATCTAGGCTAGAACATGGAGAGGAACCAACTAGTTTGGATGATACACTACCATATGCATAGTTGCTGGCCATCAGGAAATTTGATGATGACTTTGCTGAGATAGTCCATTTCCTGTCCACATGAATGGTACCTTGTGAATATACAGTTATTCATAAAAAACAGTTGATAGTCCGCATTGCATATTTTCAACTTATAGTTGGACAATTATATAAGACGAGACCAGATGATATCTTGAGGAGATGCGTTATGGATGAAGAAGTACCATTTATTATAGCAGAACCACATGAATTCATCATAGGAGGACATTATGTAGGGAAAGAAACAACGCAGAAGGTTCTCAGAGCTGGCCTCTAGTGGCCCACTTTACATAAGGATGCCAAGGAATACTACAAAACCTGTGATGTATGCCAAAGGATAGGGAAGCATGTAAATCTTGTTGTTCTTTGTGGTTGATGATGCGTTATTTGTTATCTGTTATACTTTTATTGCATGGTTGTTTTCCCTATTAAAGATAGAAGGTATAAGCTAATTTCGTAAAGCTAAGTGTAAGACTCTTAATGGATCTCTGGGTTGTATTGCATTGTTTTTCTAGATTCACTTTGCATTTCCTCTAGTTGTAGACACCTGCGTCCTGCAACCCCCCTATTGCTACTTCGGGTGAGACTTCATTTGCTTCACAGGTGTTGTTGAAAGGGCCAGTAGTTAGTGTTTGTTGGTACGTTGTTTGAGTTGAAACCTGGGTATGCCCCTGTGCCAACAGGTCTGTGTAGACTACACAAGCCTTAAATCTACCTGTGTGCATGAACCTTTTCCAACACCTTTTACTGATGAGGTGCTAGAATAGGTTGCGGGGAAAGATTCTTACTCATTTACAAGTGGATTTTTTGGGTATCACCAAGTAAGGATTGCTAAAGAGGAAAAAAAGAAGACCACATTCATAATAGAATGGGGGTCATTTGCATACAATATGATGCCATTCGACCTAAAGAATGCCCCTGCAATTTTCTCCAGGATCGTAATAGTATCTTTATGAGAATTTATCCACAAGTTATATAAGTTTATATGGATGATTGGATGGCATATATCCTTCTCAAGGAACATGTAGCACTACTACGTCTAATGTTTGATAGATGTAGAGAATAGCAGATATCGTTGAAACTCATAAAGTGTACCTTCTGTGTGCCACATGGAAATTTGTTGGGCCACATAGTATGTCGAGAGGGAGTACTAGTAGACCTAGCCAAATTTGTGGTTATTTTGAACATGCTTCCACCTATGAGTGCTAAGAAGTTGTGATCCACACTGGGGCACACAAGGTACTATCACAGGTTTATCAGAAGATATGCAAGTATCACTGCACCGATGTAAAATCTACTAAAGAAGGCCAAAGTGTTCCAATGGAGCCCAGAATGTGATAAATCATTCAAGACCCTAAAGGAGAAGCTCGACACATCACCTATTCTAATATTTCCAAATTGGGAAAACAAATTTTACGTCCATGTAGATGCTTCAGGTATTGCCTTGGGAGCTATCTTAGTGAAACCAGGAGATGGAGCCATGGATCATCCTATCTATTTTGCAAGAAGGAAGTTGTCGCAAGCTGAGAGAAACTATACAATGATAGAAAGGGAGGGTTAAGCTATGATCTACGCTTTGCAAAAGTTTAGACATTATTTGTTAGATTCTCATTTTAAGTTCTTTACGGATAATTTTGCATTAAAATATCTAGTTAACAAACCTAGATAGTTTGTTGGAAGGGAGAATATGTAGATGGTTTATACTATTTTGGGAATTTTCTTTTGAAGTGATCATTAAGAATGGAATATGAAACGTAGGGCCTAATCACCTATCTATATTAGAGTCAGGGGAAAGTGGTGGAGTAGTCGATGATCAGCTCCTAGATTGAGACCTGTTCTGGGTTGAGTCCATACAATAGTACCTGGAAGACATAGTAGTATTATTAAGTACAGGAGCCTGCCTAGAAACATATTCCACAACCCAAAAATACCATATGGTGGTTAGAGCAGCAGACTATCAGTTGATTGCCGAGAAATTGTATAAATTGGGACTAGATAGTATCCTCAGGAGATGTGTCTTGGACCATGAAAGACATGATATTCTATGGGAGTGCCACAATGGAGTTGTGGGAGGTCATGTGAGAGGAAAGACCACTGCACAAAAAGTTCTCCAAGCTAGACTATGGTGGGCCACACTCTTCAAGGATTTAAAGTCATACACTAGATCATGCGATGTGTGTCAAAGAGTGGGTAAGCCATCACGATGAGATGAATTTCCACTTCAACCAGTTCAAGCCTTACAAGCATTTGAGAAGTGGGTAGTTGATTTCATTGGGTCGATCAACCCCACAACTAAGAATTCCAAGGCTAGGTACAATATTACCGCAACTGACTACCTTAAACGGTGGGCTGAGGCAACAATTGTTCAGGATTTTTCGACCGATAATGCTGCTAGTTTCATTTTTGAAGATATTATCAGTCAATTTGGATGTCCTAGAAGTTTGATTAGTGATCAGGGAGCTCACTTTATTAGTAGTACCATAACAAATCTTACAACAAAGTTCTTGATCCAACATCATAAAAGTAGTCCCTACCACTCACAATCCAATGGAACAGTAGAGGCATTTAACAAGTGTTGGCCCTTGACCAAGTTTTGAGGATTCTTGGTCATATTTGACCTAATTTTGGGACTTTGACAGGCTGTCGAAGGCTGAGCGCAAGATGAAGCAGAGATCGCGGGATCTCTAACCCTTTTAGGGCCCTTTTTGGGATTCAGGATTATGTAATGGGAATGGGATGTCGGCCCATGGGTTTACCCATTTTTAGGCCTATTTTGTAATTTATAAATAAGTAACTGTGTGAGGCTTGAAAGGCTAGTGCAAGTAACTGTAAGAGACTGTGTGAAGGCTTGGTGTTGTACCCTAGCTAGAAGAAGGAGGATCTGTCGAAGTGTGCACAGATCTCCTATCTTATGTGGAGTAGAACTTGGATGCTAGCTGCATGTAAGAAGCTTGACCAAAGATAATAAAGAAGAGAAGAGTTGGTTGATGTAGCCCCGGGGTGGGGGTGAACCACGTACATGCTATGTTGCTATGCTTTCTGCGATGTATTGATGTGTTTACGTGTTTACTAGCTTAGTGATTTAATATAGATGAATGATTTGTTAATGCTTAGTGCTTAATAATATGGATGGATGTTACATCTGACTTATGTACATATGCTTAGTGATTAAATACCTTAGATATAAATGAATACTATGATACTCTGTAATTAGGGTTTAACTGTGTTGTAACTAAGACTGGATATTGATGAATGTTAAACTGTTGAGTGCTTTGTTAAGTGTTAGAATCACAGATCTGTGTCCTAGCTAAGGTTGCAGACATCTGAGTCCTGCAACCACCCCTACCTCTACCTCGGGTGAGACTTCATCTTCTTTGCAGGTGTTGCCGAAAGGGCTGGTAGTTAGGGTTTTGTTGGTGCATTGTTGTAGCATTGAACCCTGGGTCTGCCACTGTGCCAACAAATGGTTCTGTTGTTGAGAACTAAAATTTTGATTGTTGGGAACTAAGAAAGAAGAAGCTTTGTGCAAAGATCTGAACTGAAAGTATGATTGTTGGGAACTGAGGAAAAAGGAGCTTTGTGTGAAGATCTGAAATGAAAAAGAGAAAATATTTGTGCATAGAACTATTTCCCTAATACACAACACTACTTGATATGTGGAGCTATGTGCCAAGAGGAAGGGTCAGATCTGAATAAAAGAGTTCATGTATGAAGAAAAGAGGTAAGATTTGGGAGCTTTGTGCCCTGATAAAGGTGAAAGTGAGACTAAAGAGGTAATACCTGTAAGCTTTGTGCTCTGTAGAAGTAAGATAAGTGGAAATTTTTGTTTCTAGAGTATGAATCTAGGTATGTTTGATAAGATTTGTCCTATCTTGAAAACTAGGCCACTTATAGAAGAAACAATATTTGATATGAGTAGATCTGATAAGAATAGTGAAAGATATGTTATACCTATGCATAAAGAGAATGTTTGGACTAAAAAATGGATGCAAGACCTTAGAAAGAATTTTTTGTAGGTTAGCTACCATGATCCTAGCGTGCAGTACAGGAGAGGATGGGGATCATTTAAGAGAAAGAGAGGATTAACCCTTTGTTACAGTTGCATAAAACTAGGAGATCTTGCTAAGGAATGCCCTGGAAGAAGACCTAGTTTCCTCTGTTGCAAAGCTATGGACCATGAAGTATTGGATTTCCCTAGAATGATTGCTAAGGTTGAAAGGATGAATATGAGACAAGAAGACCACGAGAAAGGTCAAGCAACTGAGATTATGGAAGAACCATAGAAAGAATCAGAAAAAGTATTTCTACAAATGAAAGAAACCCTGAATAACCATCGACATATCAACTTATTAGAGATCTTCAAAGAAAAAGAGTGAATTGAAACAAGAATAGGAGACTTCGACATTGACTGTGTTTTGGATGAGGAAACACAGGTGAATATCATGACAGAAAGAACTTGGGAACTTTTAGGGGAGCCTGCTATGATTCCTTCATTGGGAGGAATAGGATTATTCAGAGGAAAACTGATAACCCTATGTGGAAGACTTACCCAGATATCTATGAGTGCTCATGGAACTTCGATAGAGGAAGAATTTGAAGTTGTTAAATTTATTGAGAAAAACTCTCCATTTTCTATGTTCCTAGGAAAACCTTGGATTGAAGGAGACCAAGATAGAAGGAAATAAGAAGAAGTCTTAGAACAAAAGAAGCAAGAGTTGAAAGATTTCATGACTAGGAGGATCACACACTTGATTGAAGAACAGGAGAACCGAGCGAAGCTATTTAAAACCAGAGACTTGGATGTCGAAGTGGGAAGAACACTATAATACATATAGATGACTGGAGTACCTATTCCATATACAAATGAAGTATTACCCCTTATTTCTAGGAAAGAATCTCAACAACGCAAAGTTACTCTGCCAAAAGAAGATAAGAATCAGAGTGGAAAAAAGAATTATGAGACGAAGCTCACTGAAAAGAAGGCTAGAAAACTAAGTAAGAAGAGAGATAAGATCAAAAAGTTACAGAAGGTTCCAGAGGGAACTTCACAGAAGGAAAATTTTCAAAATTAGAACTTCATCGGGATATCAAAACTGCGTCACATGACACTTCACCATGGCGAAGCAATATAGCTGTTGGGAACAGTATAACTGTTAGACCGACAGCCTGAATGGGTAGAAAGGAATTTATGGTCAGAAAGTTCACCACAGAACTGTTGGGATCGTGCCATAATGGAAAGAACTGAGTTAATGAAGGCTTCTCACCCGTTGGAAGAGATTCGTTGCCAAGTTATCTATTTATCCCGTCATGCCACACAACGAGAACACTTTTTCCAACCATGACTATCTGAGGTCGCAAAATAGTTTATTTTTCACAGTGATCATCGCGCTATTGCCATCCATCCCATTGCATTGAGAAGTTACCATTCAAACTTGAGATATTCAACCATGAGCGTGTATGTCCGAAGAACTTAGCGCATTCTAAGAGTCTGTGAAGGAAGTACTCATACAACTCATGATTGAAAGATTCATGTCTGAAAGAGTGATGTTTGTGGGTGTACACGCATCATCAATGCGAGGAGTGAAATCCTTTCCAGCGACTACTCGTAGAGTCAGACCATCCCGACCATCAGCAGAAAAGAGAACCAAACACAGAGATGACCTAGAAAATGTGAAGATGATCCCAACCATATTTCCTGACTACATCCCACCTCTGGCTAGCGCGGTTGGTCGTGATAGAGTGCTAGGATATTTCGAGTACACCATGGTTACTACATACCTCCCGAAGGGGATACGCAAAGTTCGAGCGCAACAGGAAAAGATCACAGCGTTGAAGTTCAGTGACTTCAACATCGGAGATTGAAAGAACTATAGTATGCTCACCCCGTATAAATACCTGACCAGGATGAAGGGTAAGAACTCAAAGATAATCTCCCAGCCATGGACAATGAACCTTACATAGTCCACCTTGTTAAATGTAATGAAAATCCCACACTTCAGAAGGCACCAAGAAGTCAACGTCTGTGTCAAGCTACTCCTTTCATGTTACCATGGCGGCTACTTATGGCTAGACCGTTGTATCACAATCGATCTGACATTGATCCATAGGATCACCAGATTAAGTATGCAAGGACCTAACCTACATGAGTTCTATCCAGGAAAAGCCACATATCACGCACTAGCATAGAAGATCAAGGATACATACAACGATGTTGAAAAGGGGACGTTAGGCTACATGGTAGCCTCCATCCATAATGGTGCAGTGTGCCTATCCTGCCAGTTAATAGTTGGAAAGTTATTAAGGAAGAACCAACCCACACATGCCACAGGCTTTGTCGTTGACCTTGCAAGGAAGTGCGTGGAAGGTCTACAAATGAATTGGGTGAAGTACCTAGTTAATGAGCTGGAACTAGACTATCGCGAAGCACAGGATCAGGGCTATGAGTTTCACTTTAGTTGGCTCCTGATCCTCATCACCTTTGTTTCCTGGGAGATGCCGAAAGGTGCGACCTTTCTGAATATTGAACCGTGTGAGCCGCTTGCAACGAATTTCACCACACTCTGGTACTCAAGTGATATGAACAAATAATGGAAGTCAAATGTTGTTTTTCACACATATTACCTTCAGCTGAAGAGAGCCATCGAAGTTGAACCTCGCATGACTCTAAATACCCTATAGAGGTTCTGACCCTTGATGAAGTTCTGCTCAGATCGACACTTCATATACATTATAGCGTGAGTCGGTGAACATAAGGAGCAGCTTCATTCATACTACAAACTCACGGAAGAGGACCTTGAGAAGATCACTAAGGACTGGTCCATAGACTTCCTTATCCCCTCTGACCCTATAGATATGTCTGACCCTGAACTGGATAGCCTGGAGGCCAACCACAAAGAACATAACACACCTGTCACCAGTAGAAAAAAGAATACTGAAGAGGTCCAAGACTTAATAAATGCCTTAGGAAAGACTTCTTCAGTATCACCTGACCGAGGGGGTGATGATGAAGTAGAAGAGATAAATGACAAAGGATATGAAAAGAAGCAAGGTGAATTAACACCGCCCAGAGGCAAGGTTGATCCCCTGAATAAGAGGAAGGTTTCTCCCCCAAAACCTTCTTCCCGAAAGAAATCCAGAGACACCGTGACCAAGATGAAGACTATGCTCACTACCAATGATTTTGACTTCATCATAGCAGCCCTAAATGACGCTTCACTGGAAATCATGAAGAAACAAGAAGCTAAGAAGGGGGAAATGTACGATAGAATTAAGGTCTAACTCTGAGGGGTACAACAAGCCCTTCGGCCCAGCCACGCAGTGTCCACTGAGCCCCTGCCATATGGAGAACCATTGTTGGGAGATGAGTCAGCCCAACTCCACCGACTATTTGATGTGGTTGAAGCTTGCCTTCATCACGCACAAGAAGAAACAGAACAAGACACCCAGGCCTTGAAGAAAGTGCAAGGAGTACTCATAAAACAACGTCGACTTGTAGAATAGGAGAAGGTTTCTCTTCAAGAAAAGTTTGAAGAAGATAAATCATAGATGCAAGAAGAAAAAGAACAGTTTCTCGCAGAGCAACTCGAAGTGAAAGAATAAGTCAATAGAGCACTCCACTCTGTGATAGGATTAGAACCATAGTTAGAAGACTGAGTCATGCATCAAGTAAAGAAACTCGCAGAACCTATCCAGTAGCTACAACAAAAAATATTAGTCTTAGATCTCTACACCATACCCGACACCCCACAGGATGTAAGGGATCAAAGAGAAGCAACTGCTCGAAGTGCAGTTGAAAGAATCAAATTCCTTGCCGTGGAGTGCAAGAAACTGAGTGGTTGCAGTGCCCAAACATATGAGAGACTCACTGAGAATACAGAATTGAAGGCATTGGATTCAAAACTACAGGAAGTGAAGTAGTAAGCCAAGACAATACAGGCACAGTTGAATCCCCTGTCAGCTGTGGAAAGAATGAAGCAATCCCAAGAGTAGTGCACTGCCCAACAGTAGGTCCACACTATTCAAAGCAGAATTATGGAAGTAACTCAGAGGCTCCAACCTGTCCAGGATGAGTCTTACCAACTGTTCACAGAGATCGAAGGCTAAGGAGTGGAACTGGAGCAAGTCGTCATTGTAGTTGAACAACACCTAGAGGGACTTGTCAACAAAGCAGTCATACAATAGTTTGTTGAACAGGAGGTCATGACACAACAACAAGTCGAAGCAGCTCAAGCTAAGCTCGAGGCTTTTGAAGTAGAACTAGTCAGATCAGAGTAACTCGGGATGAGTCACAGGTGAGTGTTGGGGGCATGTTGGCCCTTGACCAAGTTTTGAGGATTCTTGGTCATGTTTGACCTAATTTTGGGACTTCGACAGGCTGTCAAAGGCCGAACGCAAAATGAAGTGGAGATTGTGGGATCTTGGCCCCTTTTAGGGCCCTTTTTGGGATTCAACATTATGCAATGAGCATGGGATGTTGGCCCATGGGTTTACCCATGTTTACGCCTATTTTGTAATGTATAAATAAGTATCTAGGTAATGTAAGAAGGAGAGACCTAGCAGGTCGGTGTGCTAAGTGATAGAGTTTGATCTATGTGATCAAGAGTTGTAAGTTATTTGTGCATATTGTGTGAGGCTTGCAAGGCTAGTGCATGTAACTATAAGAGACTGTGTGAAGGCTTGGTGTTGTAACCTATATAGAAGAAGGAGGATCTGGTGGAGTGCGCATAGATCTCTTGTCTTCTATGGAGTAGAACTTGGATGCTAGGTGCCTGTAATAAGCTTGAACAAAGATAATAAATAAGAGAAGAGTTGGTGGACGTAGCCCCAGGGTGGGGGTGAACCACGTACATGTTGTGGTGTTATGATTTCTGCGATGTATTGATGTGTTTATGTGTTTACTTTCTTAGTGATTTAATATAGATGAATGATATGTTGATTCTTAGTGCTTAAATACCTTAGATCTGAATGAATACTGTGATACTTTGTAATTAGGGTTTAATTGCGTTGTAGCTAAGACTAGATATTGATGAATGTTAAACTACTGAGTTCTTTGTTAAGTGCTAGAATCACATACATGTGTCCTAGCTAAGGTTGCAGACATCTGAGTCATGCAACCATCCTTGCCTCTATGTCGGGTGAGACTTTATCTGCTTTACAGGTGTTGCCGAAAGGGTCGGTAGTTAGGGTTTTGTTGGTGCATTGTTGTAGTGTTGAACCTTAGGTTTTCCCTTGTGCCAACAAAAATATTATGGAGAGAGGGTTAACGAAGGTTTGTTGTGCAAACAGGGAATATTGGGATGACAGAGTTCCATCAATACTATGGGCTTACAGGAAAACCACAAAGAAACTCCACAAGTACACTCCATTTCAGCTAGCTTATGGGAAAGAGGGTGTGTTGCCTACATAATTCATTTATCCAAGTTTGTACATTGCATAGATCACACACATGTCGGGGGAAGAATCAGTTGCACAGAGACTCATGGAGTTACAAGAAATTGAAGAGATCAGGTTTTTAGCAGACTTCCATCAGTCAGTTGAGAAAGCAAGACAGAAAACTTGGCATGAAAGAAACATTAAGACTAAAGTATTTGTGCAAGGAGACAAGGTCCTACTCTATGACAGTCAGTACCAGAAGCATCCAGGAAATTTGTGCATGCATTGGTTTGGACCATTTATAGTTGTGGAGATCTGACCTTATAGAGCAATCAGACTTGTGAAACTAGATGGTATGTTGCGGCTAGGATGGGTGAATGCCGCTCACCTAAAACCCTATATGTCTCAGAACTGAGCTAAAGGACTATTTATCTAGTCCAAAGGAGCATGTATACTAGTTAGATTTGAGTTCTTCTGCAGTTTCTGTAAATTCAGTTAATAAAGTCGACGTGTGCAGTGTTGCATCAAGACATGTAGTTCATTTATTTTTATTTCTAAGTGTTGTTTGATGCAGAATTTCTTACTTAGTAGCGTAGTATCAGAAGCATCAAGAACCTATTAATGAAACTCATTAATATGACAGGGACCCCTTTGTGGTCAAAGGGAGAGAGAATCTCAACGCAATCTGAGTCCATGTTCCACACAAGCCCAGTCCATCCACAACCTTTATTACTGTTATGACACCCCGTCTAAATTCGGTTAAGCCATGAAGCCGCGATACACGAATATGTCATCGGTATTCGCATCAATATTCTCATCCGTCAAATGGTAATGTCTGAAATTGGCCACGTCCCTATCCAACTTTCATAGTAAATGCCAGAATCGCCCAATAGGATTTACCTCATCAACCAGTCCCATCGAACAACTCATATCTAAGTTGCATCTATAGGGTAATGATGAACAACAATTATTACTAAAGTTGTCAGCTAAGCCTGAGTATAAGGCTTTGAGAACTCACTGTAGGACAGATTGTTTCCTAGAATGCACTTAGATATTTATGAATTTTGTAAAGTGAGCAAGCCTATGTAATCCCTCGACCCATAGTTGTGATCCCCAATCCTTGTTTCACCTGCGAAATTTTGTGATTGTTCATATTCACAATGCCGAGAGCTACAAGAAGCTGAAGCATCGTTTCCAAAGATGAAATACCAGATGAGCCCTGCGACCCTCGAGTTGAGGTCATGGGTGATATCAAGGGGAATGTGGAGCAGTTCAAGCTCCTAGATATTGACTTAACAGACCAAGTCTTGTTCCCCCATATGAACATAGACATTTTCTGGAGTATCACTCCAGATGAGTTGGGAGGCATGCAGTTTGTGCCAAAGCCTAAATTTATTAACCTAATCAACTCAACCATCATGAACCTCAGGAACCTACCAATGTTCAGTACGACTGGTGAAGTTGCGAGGCGCACCAAGTTTCTGATCAACAGGGTGCATGACATAAGTCTATGGTTGGATAGGAGATAGCCAATCCACACAGATGACATTCACCAACTTATTGGACTGTCCCTCGATGGAGAGGACATGCCCAAAGGATTCTAGGGTCCCAACAAGAATGGAAAGAAGAAAGGGGAGCCCAACCTATACGAAATGTTCCACATGCAGAGGGGGGGTGCACAGCCAAGATCGACCCCATATTGCCCAAGATGGTTAGGACTGGCTGCTACATCATAGCTATAAACGTCATGAGGTCTTACTACAAGGGATAATTCACACTGTATGCATTATCAGTGGCATATTTTTGTGCCAATGGTGTTGTCTTCAAATAGTGTAGCTACATGTGGGAGGAACTACTTGTGGCTTGCAAGGAATCCCAGGAGAAAGGTGGTGCCTTCACATATGGATATTTTCTTCTTGCGCTTGCAATTCTCAAGTGGACGCTACCCATTGGAAGACCATTTGCACTAGCAGATAAGGGGCACCTAGCAAAAATTTTTGAGCCCTAACATTCAAGGGAGAACTCGGAGAACACAACCTTCAACAACATGACATTCTCCAAGTGGTACAACAAGCTTATTGACTCAACACAGAGGTCATGCATTACAAAGGAGCTCCTTAACTGCAATATGAGGAACATAGATTTCAGCATGAACTAACACCATACATTTTTGTGGCCAAGGTATACCAACATGGAGGAATTCCACTCATGGATGTTGTCATTCTACTTGCACAAGGAGGCCTTTGACAAGGAGGTGATGTCATGGCTTGGAGTCAAATGCAACCCATGCAAGTTGGGGATGCATATTCTTTACCCACTGAGATGCTGAAGAAGAAAGGTAAAGAAGTAGGGGTAGGGATAAGATTAGGCCCAAATGCACAAAAGAAGGAAGCTTTGGCACAGAAGGACTCCAATGAAGAGGAGGAGGTGCAACCATTAGAGTGCAAGAAGAGGACACTTTTGGTGTTCCTACAACCGCCAGAGAAAGTTGTGTTGACAGGTAAGGATGTCAATGAAATCCTTAGTGATGCGTTCATTATAGAACCAATGGCTAAGAAACTTAGGACGTGGGTCTCTCCAAGAAAGGTTTTGAACCCCCAACCCATCTTATCCACCATCCCCAACACTCACTCAACAATTCGAGAAACCCCCATCATACATATTCAGGACGACCCTGAGCCTAACACCCATCCATCCACCATCATCACTGAGCACCCTCCATCACCACCACAACCCATGTTGCCACCTCTATAAACCAAAATTCCACCCTAAACCACTGATCCATAACCCATGCAACTCAATCCCCTAGATTTACCCAAGTAGTGACCAGAACTTCCTGTTCCAAATATAAAAGTACCTGAGCAGGGGATATAATTGACTGGCCTAAATCCTGAAGCCCAAGACCAATAGATCGTACTTTTTGTGTAGAATAAGGACACTCTGTCCTCAACAAAGATGCAAACGACAGAAAATCCACAAGTCCGAAGTCCCTAGAACACTTCCTCAATGACCAAGGTTGAGGGTACCATGGGAAGTGAAAATTTGGAAGTAGAGGAATGTAAAGAGGCGGAGCTACCAAAGTTTTAGAAGGAACCATAGAAAAATCCAGGGAAAAGAGAAACATCAATGCAAGAGCATATGGAGCTAGTTCTCCAAAACCCTCAACAGTGCGCATAGTTGATGCAACTCTTCCTAGCTAGAATAGACGTTCTAATGCTCCTTCCATCAACATTAAGGTTGAGGCTTGTGCCAGCACCATCTATAGGAGAGGAGGAGGTAGAGAATCCCTCAGAGCACTCAACAGCCAGTCGACTTCCACTGTAGGTTTGAGCACCTAGGGATGCCACCCCTTCATTCGCTGACCTTGCACAGTGGCAAGCAAAGCACCTAGTCAGAATGATCATAGCCTCAACTGATCAACTGGAGCAGAGGATCTAGCAGGCCGAAAGGTCTATAGAGTTTGTAATGGAGGAAACGCTCCTTGCGCAAGCATGCTAAAAATAGGAAGAACATGCCAAGATCCAGGTGGAGCACAGACTGGAAAGAGTTCAGGAGAGGATTGTTGAAGCTTGGACAGAAATACGGAAGGTTGCACCCCAACTACCAGAATCCAATGATGCAGGAGAGCCAGAGCATCAGATCGAATTACTCCAAGGGGCATGGTCACAATTGGCCATTTGCGTAGAGCATATGGAAGTGCAATTGTAGCAGACTCAGCAAGAAGCAGAGCAACAGCCTCAGAAGCTGCAGAAGCAGATGGAGAAAATAGTGTTAGAAGGCAATAATGCTCGAGCAACACTATACAAGCGCACAACCGAGTGCACGAATATATTAAGAGAAGTCATCGATTGGATGGGCATCATCACTAGGCGCAACCAGACTTTGGAGGACGTGCACTAGAATCAAGTTGTTGAACAAGGAATTTGTGGCTACTATGGATCCGTTGGAGCAACAACATAAGTTTGATCAAATTCAGTAAGCGAACAATGGGTTGAACGCTCTGTTTGAGGCACAATTTGTAGCCAAGAAAGAGTTGTGCTACTTTCAAACTGTTATTCAGACAGTTTACATGAAAATTCATCAGGTCGATGCAACATTAGACTCTCAATGGAACTCTTTGGTCTCATCCAATCCCAAAGGATGTATCATAGATGCAACCTAACAGTTCATCGTCGAGGCGTCATTGCTTTCCAGGAAATGGCAGGATAAAGATGGGAGCTTCCAGGAAGTCACGAAGTGGGCCTTAGAGTTGGTCCCAAAGTTGGGCCCTTTATTTGAAGAGGCAGAGAAAGAGAAAGTGCAATCAAAAGAGGACAGTAAAGAGGAAAAAAAGGACAAGGTCAAGAAATAGTTGCTCCTAGAAGCTGTGAAAGAGTCGAGTACTTGTATCGAGGGCGAGTCAAGGCATTTGGTCAGAGCCTGTTGGGCCCTTCGTTTTTGGACTTGAAGCCATGCAAGAAGGATTATAGTCCCATTTTAGGTTTAGCACAAGTTGCACAAGCTAGAGAAGAACCTGGAAAGTAGATAAAGGAAAAGTAATAGAAAATGGTTGCGGAAAAGGACAGTGCAATGCCAACAAGGCAAAGGTAGTTGCAACAGAAAAGGAAATCATGTGATTCCAAAGCCACAAGACCCTACTCAACTTATATATATGAGAGGAATACAATTGTAAAAGGGTTATGTTCGGGTTGTTCTTGTTGTTGTTGTTTATTGTTGATAAGTTGGGTTTTAGTTCTTTAGATGTAATCTGCATATAGTTTTGGGTAAATAGAGCTCTCTGACATGGGTCCAGAGCCAAAGGTCTATAACAGAGCATTACTTTGTATCTTTGAGGTTGTATTTGATAAGTTCTGATGACAATATATAAAGAAGGATCCAAATTTTTTGAAATATGATGCGTCATTTTGTGTTTATGCATATGCATTATATCTTTACAATACTTATTTATACTTCATAAGCTCAAGATGATGTTTCTGTGTATGGATGATTTTCACAACTTAAGTATCTTCAGTTCCTGCATGTATGAGCTTAGATTTGTTCCGTAGTTAGCTTGTCTTGTGCAAGACCATGGTGAATCTTGAAGGTTCTATGAACCCACTTAAGTATTCTTCTAGCCCTTCCCTATCCTTCTATATTGGTTGCGCTTTGGGTGAGACTTCTTCTTTTCGGAGGAGATGAAAATGACAATGCTCTATATTACATGGTACCTTTTGTTGGGAACCTAAGAAGGACCTTGGTTTGATCAATTCCGTGCCAACAACACTCACATGTGGCTCATCATGATCCACGTAGGCATGTTTTGTGCTCCTCCATGCGTCTATGAAATTTTGGGAGGCATCCTTTGTTGTCACAACTTCCTTTAGTTGTTTTCCTATGTTCCCAAAATTTTGTCTACACCCTGCGCAATTAGGGTCGTGAGATTCTCTTTTGTGTCATGTAGTGCTTGCTTCATGTTTCCCTATGCAATTTCTAGTTCTCCTATAATCCTTAGTGCTTCATCTTGCAACAATCATAATCATTGTTGAAGGATATTTTGTTGGTTCTATATCCTTTTGGTTTCCTCATATGACTACCTTTGTGCCAAAATGGTCATCATTTGTTTCGCAAGAGGGAGACTATTTATGCTCTCTGAAGCCCTTTGTGCATTTTCTTGCGCAACCCTCAATCTGGTTTCCATGGCATTCATTTTTGCATCCTCTACCAAGTTGGTTTAGATATGCACACTTTCCTCATAGACCTTTGTGCATTCCCCCTTCATCTTCTTGATATTTTCTATTGTTTGCATCCTTGTTCTCTCTCTTTCTACCCTTTTTTCTGGCATTGTGCATGATTTCAAATATTCAATCCATTTGTGGAAGCCTTTGATGACTTTGTTGATTCTAGAGACCTGTTCTTCCATGGTGGCCTCCACTACTAATGGTACTTATGGGATTTCCTTATACAACTTTTGGATGGTCACTTGTGTATTTTGTGCCATTTGCTCGACTTCATCCTTCTCTTTTACTATTGTCTCAACCCCTTCCTCTTCCTTATTCTTCTCCTCCATCACTATTTCCACTTTTTTTGTAAATTCGCTCTTTTCTTGCAGAGAAATTTCATACTAATGTTGCATTTGAACCCTCTCATTTGTTATTTTGGCGAATTCTCTTGTTTCTAAATATGCATAGAGCCTTATCTCATGCATAATACCTACCTACAAGCTCTGTAGTATGTGTATAGGCATATGTGACACCAATATGTTCAGGTGACTTAGTTTTTTCATTTGTTCTTGTAGTTCTAGTGTTGGGAACTCAACTGCATATGTCTAGATATCTAACACTCTGCACCCGGCTCCTAACTCAGACAGGAATGGAGTAGCATCCTCTTCTTCCTCAACCAAACTCGTGGATGGTCCTTCACCTGAGCCTTTCTCTGGTGCTATCTTCACAGCCTCCAATACTAGTTGTTGTATTGTTACCAACTAGTACTGCACCTTCTGGTGTTGTTTTTCTTATTTCCTCATTGTTGGCATTGTGGGTGGTTTATAAGACCCTAGGTTTGAGTTATCTTTAACCAACAAAACCCACTAGACATCGACCCTTTCAACATCACCTACTTGTGCAAATGAAGTCTCACCCAAGGTATTTATTGGGACTACGAGAACTAGGATTATGCAGTAGTGAGGAAATGGGAGGTGATCATCTTGTTCATTCTTCTTTATAATGTTTGTTCTCATGATTCTATCCTTGTTCCTTATTAACGACTTAGTTATTCATATTCATACAATCATTATATTCTAGATTATTATATAACTCATTATTGTCACAGTTATGAATATTGCACCAGGTTTAACCATAGGAAAAATATATTCTACTATCCATCTAGATAGAATTCATAAGCAGACACATAAAAGATAGATGACACAAGACTCGGTATCATATTTTTATCATTTATTCATTCATTATTCTTGTCAACATACTGTTACATTCAAGAAATCAAGAACCCCACAAAATACATTCTACAATACTTCTCGATAATAATCATATGGAGGAACCCCTAACAGGGAACCCATATTCTCCCAACCCTTTACATATTTATACATAGGAATTAGGGCTTAAAACCCTAGTACATTGTATTAAAACTTTAGTTCACTAGTTGTTCAATTGCTTTCTCTTTCTTTTCCATGTGCATGTTGCTTTCTATTATTTTTTGTTTTCCGGAATGTCGATATGTCATCCTTTTGTCTTTCTTTATTCTCTCACTTTCTTCTCTTTCTTTATCCAATATCGTCTTTATTCTTTTGTTTTCTTTACTCTCATGCCTGTTCACTTTCTTCCTTCTACGCACTTTCATCCTAGATTTGCCTAATTTTTGCACTCCCTAGTTTTCCTTATTCTTCTGTGCACTTTTCCTATAATTTGGATTTTTCCCAAAACTGTATCCAAAACTGCAAAACTATCTCCAAATATTCAAGTCCAATAGGCCTCGAAAACTCACCTATGGCTCGTCTCGAGCCACTCAGTGTTGTTGCCTACTCTTACATACCGAAATGAAGTTTTGAAAGGCCTCCTTTGCTACCTCCACCTCTTTGATGATCATGGCATTTTTTTCTTCTATCTCCTTCTCCCCCTACGTGGTCAATTTTGTAAGTTTTTCCTCTACTTCAATCAGTGCCTTCTTGACCTTACCCTGCATTGTGGCCAATTCCCCAATTACCTTCATTGCTTCTTCCTGCAGTGGTCCTAGTGTCTGTTGACAGATATTTTGTTGATCCCTCATATTTTGTACCTCCATGTATGACTGCCTATGAGAAAAAATGGTAGTCATCCACTATGTTGGTGGAAGTGTCATTATCTTCTCTACAACTTGATGTTCTCTTTCTTGTGTTTCTCTTAAGCGTGCCTCTACAACCTTCATCTTCAGGTCTTCTACCAAATCGGTCCATATTTGTGTGCTCTCCTCATAGATTTTGGAACATTCACCTTCAACGTTCTTGATATTGTCAGTTGTTTTCATCGACATTCTCTCCCTGCCTTCGCACACTTCTAGTGGCGTTCTTGGCATGATCCACAATTTTAAGTCCTCAATCTACACTCTGAATCCCTTGATGACTTCTCTGATCTTTAACACTTGTTCCTTCATAGTAGATTCTACTACTTTGGGTACTTCTAAGATTTATTTATATAATTTTTTGACAGATGCTTGGTTTTTCTTCGCTATCTCTTCAACCCCGTCATTTTCCTTTAATTCTTTCTTGTCCCTCTCCTCAGCCTTGTATTAATTCTTCATAACTTCTTCTACTATGCCTTTGACTTCTTTATGTCTTTGAAGTGTCATGTCATACTACTCAAGTAATTGGGATATTTCATCCCTTATTCTTTCCATTTCTTTGTTTTCTTCCTCTCATATGTTCTTCATTTCTTGCGACAGTCCTTCTTGCAAGTCTTGTAGTCTTGCATGGGAATCCTTGATACGACCGTATTGAGATATCCCAGTACATTTACTTTCTCCTGTAACTCATGCATTGGAAATTCCGGTGCACCTATCTCAATATATAAGGTTCTATGCGCTATGTTTAGCTGTGTCAAGATCAGTTTCGTGCTTTCTACTTCTCTCCTTGGCATTGTGGGCAGTCCTTCCTCAGTCCTGTTCTCTTTCGTGATGCTTGTTACTTCCAACATCTATTGGAGTGTGGCCAGCTAATCCTGTACTTTTTGTTTCTATTCTACTTTATTCCTTGTTGCCTCCTCCATTATTTCCTCCATGACATACTGGATCTGGTAGTTGATCCTATCCATATCATCATTAGTCAATGCATACAATGGGGCTTCTCTATGCACTTTCTCCTTCTTGCATGCCCCCCTGCAGGTTCTTTCCTCGTCTCCTTTATTTTTGTCCCTACTGTTGGAACTGGATGTTTCTCTTCTGTCGTGGATGGCCCAGGATGATCTCATTTTCCATTGTTTTTATTATCTTCTAGACCCTCATCACTTTTTTCTTGCATTTCTTCCTCTTCCAATTTCCCTATTTTCTGTGCTACAATTTTCCATTCTTCTTCCCAGTCATTCACTATCAAACACATATCCTTTATGGTAATCCTGTAACTAGTTGGAAACCATTGGCGCATTGGGTACTTCTTGTCCTTCACATACCTATGGTGCATAAATTCTTTAAACCACATGATATCCTCATATGTTTCTACCATATCTATTGATATGCGTGGTGTGTTTGTAACTTGATATGTGATGTTTTCTAAGTATACATAAAATGTAGCATTATTGTCATTATGTCTTCTCTTAATCATCGAATTCCATAAGTTGGCATAACTCCTATCCATATTGCCTCTTCATGATATGTTCATATGTTGATAATACCCTAGTTATTTCCAAATGATCAGTGCAATTAGAATTAAAAACCATGCGTAATGGAACTCTCTTCCCTTTTCCTGGGCCTTAATGCAGTCCTATAAAAATTGGTTTACTAAAAGGGTAGCCCAATTCATTTGAACCCCTTCAACACGTTTCTCTATAGTTGCAAAGAGTGCAGTTGGTAATTCATCCTTCCTTCACTTGTGCACCAACTTACAGGCCAACACCTGCGTTTCAAACTAAACATTGGGGTCACTGATGTTTTTCACATCTCGTCCCCTCTTTCCCCTAAAGGTCTGGAATTTTTCTTTCATCGCTTCTAAGACTTCTCTCTCTCCTTCCTTATTGAATAAAAGGGTCGGATCCTCGCCTTCCTTTGGTATCCCTGTAATTCTTGCAATCAACACAATATCGATTGATACTGGGGGATATAGCCATAGTTTCCCCCCATGGACACAACTGAGAAACACCTTCACACATGCATTAATCTCCAAGTTGCACCTGAAGTGTGGTATTTCCAACAAGTTCAAGATTCCTTCATTCTCCAAGCATGTCACCCACTTCTGTGTTTCTAGAAGGGTTGATCTTGTGTCTGGTACACTCTTTGTATACAAATATTTTTCTCTTGACAAATATGGGAATTTCTTCTCAATAGTAATGTTATGCTCCATGAACTTCAAAATGGACATCTTGTCAAGCATCTCCCCTTCAATGCTTACACTAGGTGGAACTAGTGATTTCGGTAGCGGTTATTTTTTATTTGATGGGACGTTGACTTGTGGCACATTGTCCTTCCTCAGTGGGACTTATTCTCCATGGAAACTCACTTGTAATAGAGAAACCTAAGATCTAGCTACTTCCTCGACCTCTGGTGTCTCTACTGGTCATTTTTCTTGTTTTCGCGTTGCTGCAAATGGTGGTCCAACCTTCAGTAGTGTCATTCGTCTCTTGTGACAGATTCCTAGATTGAATATGTGTATGTTCTCTGGTAGTTGTATATTGGCTCTAGTGCTCTTAAATTCACTCTAGTTCGCTCTATTTTTCTCTTGGTTGCATGCAACAATTACTTACCCTTCATGACCTTCTACTATTTTTGTGTCTTCGTGCCAACTGTACATGTCTCATCCTGCCTTAACTACCTTGTCTAATCCACCAACGTGGTTGATGATTTTTTACATAAATTCATCTTTATTTTCAAATCCATTGTGTGATTTTTCCCTCGTATTTCCAATCTGTCGTGATTTCCGATGGATTTTACCATTTATGACTCTATGACACCTTTATGATATGGCATTACCGCTTCGTAGTCATCATTTTTTCTCTTTAATGCTTTTAACGGTCTTGTCATTATCAAATTGCACAATGGTTCTTAGTGTGGCATCGTTGTGCTTTGTAGTCTGTCTCTTCTTTGTATTATTTCATGAATTGATGTCATTCCATTCTAATGCATGATAACCATTCCTTCTGCGCAATATCCAAGGCCTTGTACTCTGTAATCTTTTTATTTTTTCTCTATCTACTTTTTATTTTATTTTCTTCCTTTTCTACTTTTTAATTGTTTTTCTATAGTTTTCCTTCCTACTATGGTACAACTACTATAATACATGGGTTATGGAACAACCCAGATTATTGCATAGACTGTTGGTCATCTCTATAGAGTTTCAGTCGACTTCCATTCACCATTCCTCCAATGACTTCTCTATTCAAGGTTTTTAACTACGTGGAACTTGTATCTGTTATGTGTTGAATCACATAGGGTCCTAACCAGTGCATTCTGAACTTTCTTGGATGCTACATGAACTTGTTTTCATAGAGTAGTACCATATCTCCCACTTGAATTTTTTTATGTTTGATGTGTCTATCATGCCAAGCTTTCTCTCGAGCCTTATTAACTTGTTGATGAAATCCTATGACAAACTGATGTTCCTCTAGTCATACTAACTGTGTCAATCTCTCATTTGTTACACCAGAGCCTTATAACTCAATGATTGTTGCAATTCACATGCTCAGTAGAGTAAACTCCATTGGAATCGTTGC
Organism: Picea engelmannii; assembly: GCA_009831015.1. NCBI lineage: Eukaryota > Viridiplantae > Streptophyta > Pinopsida > Pinales > Pinaceae > Picea > Picea engelmannii. The sequence continues at coordinate 2,289,045 of ML777724.1, forward strand.
TTCCTACCAATAGACTAATCTAAAAGGTGTCTGACTTGTCATCTTGTAATCCCACAACACTACAGGAACTCTTAAGTCCTAGTAGTCTCTCCCTATGTTGCAAATTTTGGTCAAGGAATTATCCAAGGGTTTATTGAAAGCCTCCATTGTTCCATTGGTATGAGGATCATATGGAGTACTCTTCTCATGATGGATTTGGAACTCCTCATTCAATGATGCAATTGTCTTATTCATAAAGTGTGTGCCTTTATCACTGAGTAATATGCGTGGACACCCAAACCTTGTGACTATATTCTCAAACAAAAACCTCGCAACAATCTATGCAGTGCAATCTATAACTAGGGTTTCTTCTGTCCATCTTGTCAAATACTCTGTCGCAGTGATGATGTACATCACCCTTGATCTTCTTGTTTGTGGATTGATTGGTCCTACAAAGTCTGTGGCCCATTTATCAAATTCTTGCAATGTAATCCCTCCTAGATGTATTTCCCACTCTTTGACACACATCACATGATTAACAGTATTCCTTCATATCTTTGTGAAGTGCAGGCCACCAAATCCTTGTCACAATTTTTTTTTCGCAGTTTTTCTCCCTGTGTAATCTCCTCCTACAATCTCGTCATGTGCTTCTTCTAATATCATTGATCTTTTGTGTTCTAACACACAGTGTCTCATTATTCCATATGCACCCAACTTGTATAAATTCCATGCAATCAAATGATAATCTGCTACTTTTTCTACCATTTGTTTCTTCTACACCACTGTCATATCTGATGGATCCATGCCTATACTTAGAAACTATACAATGTCCGAGAATAATCATCCACCATATTTACTGCAAACAATTGTGCATCTAGTAAGTTTTCATCTAAATTTCCTGCATCTTCACTTGAAAATATGTGTGATAGATGATCTAGCCCTGCATTCAGCTTCCTCGGTTTTACTATAACCTCAAAATCATATTCCCTGAACAATAGTAGCCATCAACATATCCTACCCCCAAACACTAGATTATTGACTAAGTATTTTAATACAAAATGGTCTATGTACATATTAAAATGAGACCCCAGTAAATAATGTCTAAACTTTTGTAGCACATAGACCATTTCCATTCCTTCTCGTTATGTGGTAGTATAATTATTCTCTGCTATAGACAACTTCCTGCTTGCAAAATCAATTGGGTGATCTATGTCTCCTTCCCCTGGTTGAGATGGTATTGTGCCCAATGCTATGGATGATGCATCTAGATGTACATGGAACTCTTTGTTCCAATAAGGAAAGATCAAAATTGGTGCGGTTACTAGTTTCTATTTCAAGGTGTCCAACCCCTTATGACAGTCCACATTCCATTGAAACTTTGCTTCCTTCGTCAGTAGCGTTTCCATTGGTGTTGTGATCTACGCATAGCCCTTAATAAATTTGTTAAGCCCTAATATTGGACATTACCCCTTAATTGGGGCATATTATATTATTAATATTATTTTATTTATGTCGGCTTTAGGCCATTAGTTGTAATTATACCTCCTAGTCTCCTATATATACCAAGGAGACATTTTCATTTTGAATCATCTTGTACTTGAACATTTAAGTGGGGTAAAAGTAGGTTGCCCCCTTGAAGAGGCTTATTATCTTAAATTATCTCTTTTTCAAGGCATTGAGTATTTTTTCTGAGGTTTTTCTATGCTATATTGATATTTGGTTCTTAACATATGGTATCAGAGCTCAAGGTCTTGGGGTTTCGCTGCAACATCTGAGACACCTTGAAATTTTCACTATAAATTTTTTTCTACAATGTTTCAGAAGGAATGGATTGGGGGATATTTAGTAGATGGATCAAGATATGTTGGGTTCAAATTTCAGCTCCCAAGGCCTTATACTTTCAGAGATACATCCTATACAAGATAGGGTTCTGGAATCATCCTGAACTGAGTCAAGGAAGAATTTTCGCTATAATTTTTTTTATGTAATGTTTCAGACCCTAAACTCTAGAGGTTGTTCATAGAACTTAGTAAGGTATATTTGGTAAATAGGTAAGATTAAGATCAATTTGTAGATACACCCTATGTAAGATAGGGTATCTGACTAGTCGTATTGACTAGTCTCAAGAAGGTGTTCCAGGTAAAACAATCATAACTTATTCCTAGAGTATCCAAATTGAGTGGGACTGGATTCATTCGATTGTGGATAGTCTGTAGTATTTTTGTACGAGTTTCATAATTTTATATCAATTATTTTGTGCAAAGCACGCTATACAAGTGAGATTTCCTGGAAAGGACAAAAATCGACAAGTTGTGGGGAAGTTACTGTAAATTCCACTTGGCACATCCAATTTTGATCAGACCTGTGGAATTTCAGAGAAGAAATATCAGAGAACTACATAAAAGAAAGTTTCATACCCAGAAGGGCCAAAACTTTAGAGATACAACAGAAGAAAGATTGTCTAGAAGAACCACCTCAAAATCAAGGTTCAAAAGTGATACTTGGCCAACATGTCACCCAAAAAGGGAACTTCTACACCAAATAAGCCTCCAGACAATCCTACTTGGACTCTTGATGAAGGTGAAGAAATACATAGGGACATAAATGATTTACAAAAGAAGATAGTAACAAAAGATGGACTACAAGAGATGATGGAGGGTTTAAAAGGGGAGATCATGGAAGTATTGAAAAATTTCGTAATAGAGAAGACACCTGAAAGTGAAAATGCATCCCATGAAATTCATGATGAGGACAAAAGGAAGGTGAATCAATAATGGAGAAACTCCAATTTTGATTTCAAGACCAACCACGTTCCTAAGATCGATATGAGGAAGTTTGATGGCAAGGACCCAATCACATGGATACTTTAGATGGAGCAATTCTTTGATCTCCATAATTTTCCACATACACGAAAGGTACAAATTGCTTCTTTATATTTAGAACCTAATCAATTTGTATGGTATCGATGGCTTTGTTCTCACAAATCACTCGTCACTAAGATAATTTTCATAGAAGAAATGATAGCACACTATGAGGATACAAGGAGCAATACCTTCTTTAGCCAATTGACAAATCTCAAGCAAAAGGGTTCAATTACCGAGCATATTGAGAACTTCCAAAGATTGAATATAAAGTTAACCGATATTCTAGATGAGCACTTGATTGATGTATTCATAGGAACTTTAAAGGATAACATTCAACATGAGGTTCGCCTTTGGGAACCCAAATCATTGGAGAATGCATTTAA
>ML777724.1:2306526-2319362 GCA_009831015.1 Picea engelmannii
GTACATCATCCTTCTTCTCTTGTCCATTCAATACTTTAGAACTAGGGAAAGAGTAGTATTCTGTCTCAGTTTGTTCCAGATCCAGGTGGATCTGTGGAGATTGGTCTGTGTCCGCACTCACGAATTTATCCTAGAACACCTGCCATTTCCCAACTAGTTGAGGAAAATATTATGCCGCATGATCTAGTGCTCTGTAGTATGTGCATGGTGTACATGGATTAGGAAATTCATGGGCCAAGTGTCCCAATTGATTACAGTTATAACATATTATTGATCCTCTTCCTCCTCTACAAAAATTTCCTCTCTCTCATCCTCAACCAAAATTTCTTTCGTTCCATGGATTGAAACCTATTTCATTGTTGTATTGCAGATCACCCCCTTCTGTTGCAGCATTCTCCTCCTGAATCTTGTACATATTTGATGTGCATTCCCTCATCAAGTCAAACACGTGGAAATCCTTCTCTTCATGTCCCACATACTTGCAAAAATTGCAAAACAAGTTCCTTGGTGTACTTTGATTCTTCTGTAGTAATGGACACTTAGTGGGATGATGGCCCCATTTCTTACATATCTCACAGTACCCTCCTCCTGGTAATGGATTTAGTGCTCCATTTGTCAAATAATGTGCAAATGCAGGGAATTCATCCTTTTAATGGCCTTCGATTTAGGACTTGTTACACCAAACTTGTTCTCGTTTCTCCTTCCCTTTTGTAAGTTCTTCTAGATGAATTTTCAATGCAGCCAACTACATTTGAAATTGTGTCATTCCTCCATTGTCTACTACATAAGATTATTCAAATTTCATTGCAATTTCTAGCACCTTGGGTTGCGATGCAACCTTTTATTGAATCAATGGCCTACAAATGTGTCATAGAATCCCTGCAATAAACCATTCTTGATGTTATTTATCTAGGATATATAAATTCATTCTACCCACCACATCTTAAATCTCTGATCGAAATCCCATACTGACTATGTTTTCACATGTTTAATCTCCTTCGGTTCTATGATGTACTGTGACTTTGACTCTTACTTCTTGAAATATTTCAGCAGCTCTTGCTTTATCTCTACCAAACTCAAGGCCTGTCCTACAGGAGTTATGCTCTGTAGCTCCATATATCATACTAGTGCATGATCTCTAAATGTTGTCTCTAATTATGCAATATTCAAAACCTCATCATGTACATTCTTAGTGGCCCAAATTCTTTCGCAGATAAACATATGTTTTTATGGATCCTCTTACCCCACTCCCTAGAACTTAGGAAGTATAAGAGTATTATCTACCCCTACCATGTTTCTTTGTGTATCCCATCCTCTTGCCGATGTTGGTTGAATATGATTCTGACTCTGACTTTGCGCACTACTTCTAATGATCTAACTTCTACTATTCTATCCTCCTTGACTAACTACAATGGATTTTGACAAGTATTCAACCATTATCTTTGATTTTCGTGACACACACAAGGTCATGTATTTGACATAGGACTCAGTTTGAGTAGGACTTAAAAACTCTTCTATTATTGGACTGGACTAGAACTCCTCTTCTTCTCCCCCTATATGTGGTATCTCCATGATTCAAACTATTGCACAAGGTTATTTCCCCTCTGGCTCATTGTGTGTCTCTCCTTTCCCAGCCCCTATATTTTTCCTCTTGTACCTCCTTCCTCTGTGAAATACTCTAAACTCGTATTATTCCTCTAGTATACCCTCTTCGAGAATCCTCAGTCCTTTCCTTCCTTCTTCATCACTTCATTCTCTCATGTTCTCATACTATCCTCTTGTCATCCCATGTTTTCCCTATGTGTGTGAACCCCTCTGGTAGTCATATTGGATTGTCATCATGCACTTTTCACACAAACAACATCTTTATCCACGTACCCAATGATTTCATGAACCTTCCATGTTAACCCTTGAAAACATCCCTTTCTGCAACACTGTGTGATTAGGTATAATCTATTGCAAATTATGTAATATATCCTCCTAGTATGCTATCCAACCAAAAATCAATTTCACAAGTAGTTGGGTTACTTATGGAATTTAGTTTTCTTACCAAATTAGGAATCCAATTCCTCAATGATGCATTTATATACCTTCCAGTATTCTCCATTAATCTTTCTATCCACTCAGTCATAATAATTGGAAATTCACCGAAGAAAATTTCATGCAGTTCTGTATATACATACCTTTGCATCCATTACTTGTCACTCATCTAAGTATTCCTTTTCTCTTTTCGATTAAAATCTCATTCCTTTCTTTCCAACCATTCTGATATCTCTTTCCTATTTGGCCTCCAAAACATTCCCTTAATCGCAAATTATGGGTCCCAACAACGAAACCATTTGTTGGCATTGCGCATGTTTGTAAGACCCTAGGTTCGATTTATCTTTAACCAAAAAAACCCACCAGACATCAACCCTTTCGACATCACCTTCTTGCGCATATGAAGTCTCACCCGAGGTATGTATTGGGACTGCAAGAACCAAGTTTTTGTAATAGTGAGGGAATGGGAGGTGACCATCTTGTTCATTATTCTTTATAATTTATGTGCACATGATTCTGTCTATGTTCCTTATTAACTACTTAGTGATTTAGATTCATTCGATCATTCTATTCCAGATTATTGTATAACTCATTGATGTAACAGTTATGAATATTGCACCAGGTTTAACCATAAGACAAATCTATTCTACTATGAATCGAGACACAATTCATAAGAAAACACATAAAATACAGATGACACAAGACTCAATATCATCTTTTTAACATTTATGCATTGATTCTTATCATCAACAGACTGTTACATTCAAGAACTCCAAAACCCCACATAACAAATTCTACAATACTACTCGATAATAATCATATGGAGGAACCCCTATTCTCCAAACCCTTTACATATTTATACATAGGAATTAGGGCTTAAAAACCTATTACATTACATTTCAACTTCAACTCACTGGCTATTCGACTGCTTTCTCTTTCTTTTCCATCTGCATGTTCCTTTCTATTGTTCTTTTGTTTCTAGAATGTCGAGTTGTCATCCTATTGTCATGATTTATTCTCTCATGTTATTCTCTCTCTTTACCCTCTGTCGGATTTATACTTTTGTTTTCTTGACTTTCATGTTGTTGTGTTGTCTTCATTTTGCGCACTTTCCTCCTAGATATGTCTTAGTTGTGTGCTCCCTAGCTTTCCTTATTCTTCCACACACTTTTCCTATGCTTAGGATTTTTCCCAAAATTGTATCCAAAACTGCAAAATTGTCTCCAAAGTTGCATGTCCAATACTTGTAACTTCATGAATGACCTCCTCTATGACATTCCATGCTTGATAGCATATTTTTTCCATGTCGTCATCTGTCAAATTATAGACAAGGGGCACCTTGTGCGCTTTCATCTTTCTGTACGCAGCTACTGTTGGACCCTTCCCCTTGTATTTTCTTTTGACCCTAGCTCTTAGGCCTATTGTTTGCACGTCTTCTGCTCATGGTCCTAGGATACCCTCTACACCACTATGTTGGTCATTTCCCTCCCCCTCATCTAATTATTCTTCTTCGTTATCTTGTTCTTCTTCTCCTTCTGGGTGTTTCATTGGCTCTCTTGGAACTTTACAAGCATATTCCTAGTCATTGGCGATCATGCATACATCATCTATTGTCAACATGTAGCTGGTTGGTAGCCACTATCATGCAAGGTATCTTTTGTCTTAAATATGCATATGGTGCATATTTTCTTTGAAGCACGCAATATCTTGGTATGTTTCTATCGTCTGGGCTATGATGTGCGGTGTATGTTCTATGATGTACCTTATTGTGTCAAAGTAGACATAAAATGTAACATTGTTAACTAATTGTCTACTTTTGTTTGTCATATTCCATAGGTTGGCATATTGGGTAGATCCATTGCCTCTGATGGATGCTCTCATCCATTGGTAATCACCATGATCCTTCCATCCAACTAGTGCAATCAAAATAAGAAGCTAGGCATAATAAAACTCCATGTCTTTCTCCTAGGATTCTATGCAGTCTATCAAAACCTAATTCACCAAAAATGTGGCCCAATTCATTTGGACCCACTCTCCACATTTTTTCGTGGCTGTGACTATTGTGGCTGACAATTCATCCTTGCAAAATTTTGATCCAAAATGGATATGGAAAGGCCAAAAATCCAAAGTTATCGTATTTGAACGAAACTGACGCCATCGTGAAGAGATCATCACCCTGATTCTGGCGGTATATTTTGTTTCGAAAATGGAGTTTGTATGCAAAAGTTATAGCACTCTAAAGTTTTGCATAAATAGGTAAAAAGTCAACTGGTCAAAGGGTGATATGGCAGTGGCAGAATTGGACATATGGAATTCTGTAAGTAGGACACATGGCAGTGGGAGAGTTGGATATGTGGCAAGTTGAGGTCTTACTATAAAGGCGAGTTGGAAAGATGATTGTGCAAGCGACTGGGCAATTTGGGCCAATGATGGAGTGACATGTTGCCCAATCATATGGTGCCACTTGGAACCCCTATTAGGCCAATAATGAGGTGAATGTCAAAATTGGTTCTAATTATTCTCCAGGAGAATCAAACTCTAGACCTATTCAAGAGCCAAATTCTTCTAGATATCATGCCAACCATCCGAGCTATATATGCTACTTGTCATAGGCGGTGGCAATTGTTTGTTTTATTGTGGAGTTTGCTATGATATTTGTTAACCATATATATTCACACCATATTCAAATTCTATGCCATGTTTAAAATATTGGTGGTTAAACCATATATTATATGGTTTAAATACTATCCATTTCAAAAAGGCTCGAATCCCATATTTTAAGCCACGTTGAAATATATGTAATGTTAACCATATTTTGTATGGTTATTAAAACCATATGTTTGAGCAAGATTACAAGGGATATGATATAAGTGCCCAAATATATGTGTTGGACCATATATTATATGGTTAAAAAACTATTAAAAGGGCGCGCTCCATTATATAAGCCATGAAATATCATATTTTATGGTTTTTTAAACCATATTACAAAGATTTTTACCATATTGTTTGCCACAAAATTGTGGGTTGTTGGGATTTGATCCCACAACATCACTTTATTTAACCAAAAGACTTAACATTGCACCAGAGGTAGAATTTATGAAGAATGGTGTAGAATAGTGGGTTTTATTGCAGAGAAGCCAACAAACTAGCCAATGTTTGGAGGACATTTTTGGGAGCTACACTCAACCTTTTTTTATGTTGTATGTTGCATTGGGTTCCTAAGACAGAGAATAACACAGTTGAGTCAATCAGAGAGCCAATTGATGTAATTTTGATGTACATTTTTAGCATTGAATATTAATAAAGAAGCCTTCCCCACTAAAGACAAAGTCCCGGAGACGTAGGAAAATTTGTCGAACTCTGTTATCAACTTTTGGTGTTCTATTATGTTTATGGTTTGTTTCATTGACTTCTTTATGTTGGCTGCAAATTTTTCTCTTAAACATATTCTCTTTCTTATTAAGTATTAATTGGTAAAATTTTACATGCAACATACTTAACCAAAGTCATTTAAAAGATCATTTTGGATCAAGTGGTATCAGAGCAGGTTGACAGTTGGTTGCTTTTTAGTATGCATGATTACTAGGGAAAAGTTAAGGTGTGGTGAAGGAGAGCTTGTAGAAGGAGATCCTGAGATTGGATCAAGAAAAATAACATCTCGAAGTGAGAAGATGGCATCTGAAGGACTTTCTCAACAAGAAAGATAATTTCAAAGAAATTTCTTTTCCATGTCGGAGATGGTAAAAGTATTGTATGAAGATTACTTGGAATGGAAGAGACTTGTTCAAGGGGAATCTTCAAAGAAATAAAAAAGTGAAGAGGAAGAATACCCTCCAAAACCTTTTCCTTCACCTCCTTCATCTCCATCTCCTTCTTCAAGTACAAGTTCAAGTTCTACTTTATCGCTACTTCTGCAAGAAAACATTCTCATTCCTGTAAACATAAGCCTGACATGCCATTACTTAAAATTGATGTGAAATTCAAGTTTCCTTTGTATAATGGAGAAGTAAATGTTTAGAATCTTGATAAATGGGTCAGACAAATGGAGATATATTGTAGTGTGCAAAAAATCAATGATGAGACAACCAATATCAAATTGGCATCGCTTCATCTTGAAGGCACAACACTCGTCTAGTCACAAAGTAAGTTGCAACATGGTACTCTACAAATTGGTAATGTATTTTCATCATGGAAATATTTTATTTTTGCACTTAGAAAATAGTTCTATCCATTGGGGTATAAGGAGAAGGCTTTAATTGAATGGAAAATTATTAAATTAAGAAAAGAAAAATCGGTGCAAGAATATACATATGAATTCTGTAAGATGGATTTGATGTTAAATATTCCATTACATACACAAGAAAATATTTTGAAGTATATAGGAGGTTTCTCTGCTCATATTCGTAATATTGTGTTTATGTTTGGACCTACTAATATTGATGAGGTTTATTTTCAAGCGACATATATTGAATCAAGAAAACTTGGAGTTGGTGGATCAGGGGAACCATCTTCAAAGAAAGAAGGCAAAGGAAAAAGGAAGGTGAAGAAAGAAAACTCAACCAGAGTAGAGGAAGAGAAGCTCTCTTGCAAACATTGCAAGAAAGAAGGGTACGATGATGAGCATTTCTAGAAATTGCACCCAGAGAAGAGACTGAAGTAGTTCAAAGAAAAGAAGGGAAGGAAAAAATTTGCAGTAGCAGCACAACCAACAGACTTGGGGTCAGATTCAAGTGATGAGACTAAAGTCACAGTAGTTGGTTTGTCAGGTAAAATTGGTGATGGTTATGATTCTAGAAGTAAATTGTTTCATATAAGGTTCATTATGAAACATACCAAGATAAACACTTTGTTAGATAGTGGATACCAAGCTAATATAATTTCAGAAGAAGTGATTAAGAAATTGGGATTGAAAACTAAGTTACATCACAAACCCTACTCATTAAATTGGATAATCAAAAATCACAAATTTCCCATAACAAAGAAATGTATCATAAAGTTTGCAATTACATCTAAGTTTGTAGATGAGGTAACATGTGATGTGGTACTACTAGAGGCCTGTGGAATGGTCTTGGGTATTCCTTATTTATATGATCGCAAAGAAATATTCTTCAGGGAATAGAATCAATATCAATTAACTAAAGAAGGGACAAAATATGTTGTGCATGCTCATCATATCAAAGGGAATCAATATATTCTAACAATGGAACAATTAAAGAATGAAGATTATGCAATAAATACACCTATAATTGTACCAGTTGATCTTAAGAAAGAAAATAAAATGGTCATAACATGTAGATCTAGCCATACTTTGCTTCAAGATGAGTTTTTGTCATGCAATCTTGTAAAGAAGAACAAACATGTTGGTTCATTTTCAGTAATGTTTCTGATATTTTTATCCTTGCTAATGTTTTCTACATGGATAGTAGTGCATTCAGAAGGATGTAAACTAATAAAGATGGCTAACAATATGTGTTCAGTTATCATGGTTGTTTTGCAATAGATTATGATGCGATAGGTGCACATAATAGAGTTGATAGAAAAATGACAAGTGGGGAGGCCTATCCCACACTTGATGTTTGGTTAATATCCTTTTGGAGGACCAAAAGGTTTCAGTGGGGAGGTGTGATCCAAAATGGATCTGAAAAGGCAAAAAAATTGAAGTTCTCATATTCAGATGAAACTCAAGCCATCTCTAAGAGCTCATCGCGCTGATTCCAACGTTATATTTGGTTTCTAAAATGGAGTTTGTATGTGAAAGTTATCACACTCTGAATTTTTTCATAAATAGGGAAAACGTCCACTGGTCAAAGGGTGACATGGCAATGGAAGAATTGGACACATGGAATTCTATGATAAAGACACGTGGCAATGGCAGAGTTGGATACGTGGCATGTTGAGGGCTGACTGTGCAGGTGAGTTGGAAAGCTCACTGAGCAAGTGACTGGGAAATTTGGGCCAATGATAGGGTGACACATGTCCCAATCATATGGTGCCATGTGGCACCCTGATTAGGGAAATAATGGGCCAAATTTCAAAATTGATTGTAATTATCCTCCATGAGAATCGAACTACAGACCTATTCAAGTGCCAAAGTATTCCACATATCATGCCAACCATCCGAGCTATACATGCTACTTGTCATAGGCAGTGGCAATTATTTGTTTTATCGTGGATTTTGTTATGATATGTGTTAACCATATATATTCGCACCATATTCAAATTATATTCCATGTTTAAATACTATCCCTTTCAAAAAGGCTCTAATCTCATATTTTAAGACATGTTGAAATATATGTAATGTTAACCATATTTTATATGGTTATTAGAACCATATGTTGAGACAGATTACAAGGGGTATGCCATACGTGCCTGAATATATGTGATGGAACATATATTATATGGTTAAAAACCTATTAAAAGGGCGTGCTCCATTATATAAGCCATGAAATATCATATTTTATAGTTTTTTAAACCATATTACAAAGAATTTTACCATATCCTTTTCCACAAAATAGTGGGTTGTTAGGATTTGATTCCACAACCTCAATTTATTTAACCAAAATTTTTACCACTACACCAAAGGTCGAATTTATGTAAATAGTGCAAAACATTGGGTTTTATTGCAGAGAAGCCAACGAACTAACCAACCTTTGAAGGTTGTTTCTGGGAGCTACACTCAACCTTTTACAATGAGGTATGTTGCATTGGGTTCCTAAGATAGAGAAGAACATGACTGAGTCAATCAGAGAGTCGATTGATTTAATTTTGATGTACGTTTTGAGCATTGAATATTAATAAAGAATCCTTCCCTACTGAAGACAAAGGCCCGGATCCGTAGGAAAATTTGCCAAACTCCGTTATCAATTTTTGGTGTTCTATTATGTTTATGGTTTGTTGCATTTAATTATTTATGTTGGCTACAAGTTCTTCTCTTAAACATCTTGTATTTCTTATTAAGTCTTAACTAGTAAAATTTTACATGCAACATACTTAACCAAAGTCATTTAAAAGATAATTTCAGATCACATTTTCTCAACAATTTGTAGGCCAACACCTGTGTCACAAAGTGTACAACATCGTCCCTTATATTCATGACATCCAACCCCCTCTTCCCTCTGAAGGTGTTAAACTTATCCTTGATGGATTCCGATAGTGCTTTTCCCCCCTCCTTGTTTAAGAATAAGGTTGTCGGATCTACCCCTACTTTCATCAAGCATGTTATCCACACAATTAATTACGTATGAATGGAAACTGGTGGTTCTAGCCACATAGTTCCTCCATGGATGAAACTTAGTAACATTTTGAAACAAGCGTTTATTTCCAAACTTCGGCCAAAATGTAGAATCTCTAGTAGATTCGATATGCATGACTTCTCTATTCTTTTCACCCAAATTTGTGGTTCAAGGAGAATTTATCCTATCCATGGTATGATTTTGGTGAATAAATAATTTTCCCTTTCCAACTCGGGAAACTTCTGTTCATACGTGATGTTGTGGTTTGCAAAATTCAAGGTTGCAATCTCGCCTAACATGTCCCCTTCAACAATTATGCCAGCTAGTATTTCTGGTGTGACTAATGGGTATTTCCCATCTGCAGGTACTTTAACTTGTGACGTGGGGTCTTTTCATGGTGGTATATATTTCCTATGAAAACTTGACTGTGAAGCCGAAGATACGGGTGTTTCCTCAAACATTGGTGCAACTGGTGGTATTTTTGGTTGCTTGCGTGTTGTTGTTGTTGGTGCTCCAACGTTTGGTGGGGCCATTTTCTTGTGTGGTGAGTTTCTTTGTTTTCCCTGTGTTGGGTATGTTCCAACTCTTGTTCAACTCTGTATGCTCTATATGCTCATTGCTTTGAGTATTTTCAAATAACCTTCCATATTGATCCCTTTTTCACTTTCATAACCCTTCGACATTTATATAATTGATTTTGCACCCAATGTAAAGGTCGAATCCAGTTAGAATCTGCCATTAATACTTTCATTACTATGGTATTAATGCCAATCCTCCATTGGATTTTTCCTTCAATATGCAAGTCTGTTCCGATCCTTGGTGACGCCTTTTAGTTATGACTAAGTCTTTTCATTACATTTCGTCATTTATGGTTTTTTTAACTATCATTTCTGTCTTTTAATTCCCTTAATGGTTCATGTTCTGTGATTTACTTTTTCATGCACTTAATTGGATTTGGGTTGTTTCTACTATCTCTGTGATACACCTTTTTTCTGTGTGATACGCCGTTTTTCTGTGTGATACTTCTTCCTGTTTTCCTTTGTATTTCTTCTTGTTTTTTGACTTTTTATTTGTTTTCTTCCTTTTTCTACTTTATTTGTTTTTTTGTATTTTATCTCCCTACTATAGTACAACTACTATGATACATGTGCTCTTGTGTAGTTCATATTAATGCACAAACAATGGATTGTCTCTATAGAGTTCCAGCCGACTTCCATTCACCATTCCTCCCAAGGTTTCTCCACTCAATTCCAACTGCACAACACCTTCCTCAATCGCATGTTGAATTACATAGGTTCCTAACCAATGCATTCAAACTTTCCTAGATGTTGCATGAACTTTTTTTGTTTAATATGTTTATCATGCCATGTCTTGTCCCTTTCCTTCTAAATTTTTTGGTGGAAGCCTGTGACAAATCAATCTTCCTAGAGTTGAACTAGCTGCGATAATCTCTCCTCCACTGTGCCAGAATCCAAAATATCGATAATTGATGCAATGCGTAGGCTAGGTAGAATAAACTCCATCAAAATCAATGCTTCTTGGCCATAGACCAACCTAAAAGGTGTCTTCCTTGTCAACTTTTTGATTGTAGTCTTGAAGGCCCATAAAACTGTAGGATCCCTTAAGTCCCAATCATCTCTCCCTATGTTGCAAATATTTGTCAAATCATTCTCCATAATTTTATTAAAAGATTCTACTATCCCATTGGTATAAGGATGATACGGGGTACTCTTCTGATGATGAATTTGAAATTCCTTAGTTAAGGTTGCAAATTTCTTATTCAGGAAGTGTGTTCCTTGATCACTAAGTAATATGCATGAACATCCAAATCGTGTGACTACATTATCAAATAGAAACCACACAGCAGTTTCCATGGTGTAGTCTATGACTCGTGTTACTTCTTCCCATCTGGTCAAATATTTTGTCGTAGTGATAATGTACCTCACTCCTGATCTTCTTGTTTATGGGTTGATTGGCCCCACAAATCCTATTTCCCATTTATCAAATGCTTGCAACGTAACTTGTGGGTGTAAAGGCATTTCATCTGTCCTAGATAGCTTTCCCACCCTTTGACATACATCACATGTCTGACAGTATTCTTTGGCATCCTTATGAAGTTTGGGCCACCATATCCCTATGCACAATATCTTCTGCACAGTCGCTTTACCAACGTATTCTCCTGCAATCCCTTTTTGTTCTTCTGTGAGTATCATAGGCCTTTCATGCTCTAGCACAAATTGTCTCAGTATTCCATATGCACCTAACCTGTATAAGTTCCCTGCAATGAACTGATATCATGTTCCTTTTAACCACTAATTGTTTCTTCTGGGAAATTGTCATGTCTGACAGGGCCATCCTTGTACCGAGAAACTATACGATGTCTGCGAAGTAGTCATCCCCAACATCAAATTCTAATAAATGTGCATCCAGAAATTTGTCATCTATATTCACTGCATCTTCCCCTAATAGTATGTGCGATAAGTGATCAGGTCCTACATTCAACTTCTTTGGTTTCACAACAACCTCAAAATCGTATTCTTGAAACATCAGTAACCACTTGCATACCCCCCCCCCCCAACACTAGCTTGTTCACTAAGTATTTTAGTGCAGAATGGTTTGTATACATCTTAAAATGAGAACCCAATAAATAATGTCTAAAAATTTTCAACGCATATAACATTGTCAATCCTTCTTGTTCTATGGTAGTGTATTTTTTCTCTGATGCAGACAACTTGCTAATTGGAAAATCAATTGGGTGATATATTTCTCCTTCCTTGTAATGTCCCAATTTTGGGACATTATAACATTACAAAGTGTTATACCTACCAGAGTAGCCAGACAGGGGTGACAGCGAGTTCAGGAGATATTGAGGGGTTTTATTGGGTCTGAATTACATCGTTCATCATCGAGATCCATTTCGCACAGGTTGGCTTTAGTTCCGTTGCATTCCGATGATTTTCATAATTTTGAGTTATTATGGGTCAGATCTTAATTAAATTCGCTAAGAAGGTCATAATGGGCATATTACTTGGAGAAACCTCTTAGTTTAATAGCTCATTGGAATCAAGAGGAAGATCATTACAGGATAAGATGATGACAAGTGACTTTTAGTGGCTGGAGAAGCCATAAGGATGGATAAATAACTTTTTAGAGGTAAAATGGTTAATTAATTAATTAATTAAGTGACTTAATCAAGGAATAATAAAATAAAGTAAAATTCACTTGGAGGGAAAAGGTAAATAATGAAATAGGGTTTCGAGAAGCTACAAAGGATGTTGGATTACTGAGAGGGGGGGTGAATCAGTAATAGAGCAATTTAATCCCTTTTAACCATATAATCCAAGTGCTATATCAATGAAGCATTATTATCCAATAACTGCAGAGTAAATAAGAAATGAACAATTGAGCAATCATACACATACACAGTACACCAATGTTTTACGTGGAAACCCAAATTGGGAGAAAACCATGGAATGCTTTTTCTTATATGTCTTGAAGAATTACATTCATTGGAAGCACCAACTTCCTTTGTTTTCCAGCTGCAACTGGAAGGAGGCTCCAACC
>ML777724.1:2321367-2340619 GCA_009831015.1 Picea engelmannii
TCTCTTACTCCACAAAGCGTCTTCCCATGAGGGCTTTCACCATAAGGGGACCACTTTGGAGTTCATCCATATTTACTTCTTATCAACCATGACAAAACAATAATGAGTCATATTTACATCAAACACTATTGGGTACATTACCCGAAACTTTGTGCTACGGGTCTTTGTTCAAGGGTTGACATCAATGACAACCAACCTTAATCAACAAAGGAAGGGTAAAGCATCCTAATTGGGGATTATGTTATGATTTGATGTTGAGGTATTTACAGAGGAGGAGGAAATCAACCCCCTTGTTGTTTTGTGGATTTCTGGAGGAAACCATCACCATTTATTGGTTTCTGTGTTGAGAGACACATCCTAGCCTATCGGAGATACCATCCAGGTATTTCACCATGCATTATAGTGTCCAATTCAGTGATTGGGCAACTCATCCAGTGAGGGAACAAGTGATTGAGAAAGGGTTTGTACGGCCACTTGACAAAGTTAAGATCTTGTCGATTCCTTTTGACCTATTAGAGAGTTAGACAGGGCGCACCTATTGAGCCACCTATCGTCAGTTTCCGATGGTGGAATCTTCCAGAAAGTGGAAAACAATCATTTAGGGCACATCTCTCAGGGAAGCACATTTGGGGTTCCAAGGATTCCGGGGCAGATATGAGGAATCCCTTCTGACCCATTATAGAGGAGACTAGGACAATCGTTTTAATCTCTACATCATTAGATTCCACCAGTGGAATCACTAGGGAATACTCATTGAGCCCAGGAGGTGAGCAAACCCCCAGGGGGTGACATTCAGAGATTCATAGGTATGATCTTCATTCCGACAGTCATCAGGATCAATCTAGAGACCAGGGAACATCTTTTGAGATGGTTCCTAGCTCATTCCGATAGGTATCACCATCAGGGCAAGTTTTCCATATTCTACAGTAATTACTGTGAGTTGCCAGATTGTTTTTTGTTGATCTATGTGTGCATGCAAAGACCAACACCCATTCTTCTGGTCACAGGTATTTCTTATCTATTATTTTGTATTCTAGTAACAATCCATGAGATCTAACTGACAATTATCATATCTGCTTCTAGTTATTATTGTATTTCCTTCGTTTTTCAGCATTATATATATATATATATATATATATATATATATATATATATATATATATATATATATATCAGTGAGTTGTGTTGTCCTTATTTCGCATGCATTGACTTATACTATTAAAACACATAATAAACTAGAACACACATGAACAAATCAACAAGCATCTTCATAGAGTAACTCAAACGCATTCAGAAACCCCTAGAGTATCAGATTCATTAGCCAAAATCGTAGTTCAGCAGTAGATATCTAGGTCAGTTGGATCGGGGATATTTCAGTGGTATCAGAGTTGGTTTTCCTACCAACCTATGGGAAAAATCAGATAAGAGGTAGATACATCATTACAAGATAGTGGATTGACAGGAGCACATATGGATCCTACACCCATTATATGAAGGGAGATTTGCTACAGTTGCAAAATGCCTTGGAAGCCAGATCACAGATGCAGGGGTAAAGGGAAGGTGCACATTGTTGAGGTGAACTATGACAGTGAGTATGAGGAGATGCATACGAATGAAACCATAGATGCCTATTTAGAGAAGTCTGATAAGGCTAGTGGCTCTTGTGCATCTGAAGAACAGTTGGATGGATAGGATGATAGCGCTTGTTCTTCATATTCCCTACCAGGCAGTGTTGATACCTCAACACTTCATCATAGTGATGACACTTGTGATGATTCATATGTGTGGGCACTTGGACATGATGAGATTAGGTGGTTGGATGAAAAACCCTTGGGTATAGACATGGATTCCAGGAAGTTATGTATGGAGGATGATGAGCTTTCTATGATGACAGTGACACATTCTTTATCTTCTCATACACCTATGATAGCCACGACACATGAGGATACCAGTGGCATTCTTGATATGGTAGAGGAGCCTTGTGTGGGGGTTGTACACAAGGGACATATGGATGTACAAACCCAAGAGGAGAGGTATGGCTTGGAGATAGTTGAACTTACAGATGCATATCGGTATGAGGAGAGTGGGTCACCACTCTTGGAGATTCCATTGATGGACCAAGTTGTGGATACCGATATCTTGTTGGGACACTTACTCCTAGGATCGATCTATAGTGACGAGGATGCACTCCTTATTAGACAGGATGACCATAGAACATGTCTAGACACATCTATATGAGATCTAGGTGTAGATGATATTAGTAGGGTGAGTGCATAGGAGGATACAACTGCTCATACAGGATACAGTGCGACTCGGATGGGGGTCACAATTGGTGATGGCATGCAGTGGCATACAAGAGAAATCAGTATCACAGGGGACAGAGGGTAGTTCAGTGCCTTATATTTTGAGGAGTGTGTTGTTGAGGATTCCATTATAGACACTAGCAATGAGAGGCATGAGGTAGCACCTCAATAGGGTTGTGATCAGTAGTCACGATAGTTGATAAGACAGTTGAGAGTCAGTGAGGACACGATCATGGCATCCACTAGATGCATTGATGATACACACGCATTGATGGTTGGGTATTGTTGGAGGGCCTCGATGGCACAAGATAGGTCATACAATGTACTAGCCATTGATGACTTCCATACACTCATGGAGAGATATTACCTATTGGAGATTGGTGAGATGTATCAGAGGGCACTGAGGGAGCATGAAGTTGAAGTGGACTGAATCACTCATGAGTTGGTGAGAACACAAGGATTATTGGAAGCCACACAGACAACCCTTCAAGAATCAGAGGCCAGATTAGAGGAGCTCTTTGAGGAGACTATTCAGAGATCCACTATATCTATCTCAGTAGAGATTCAGATATCTCCTTTAGTTACATTATTAGAGGATATTGGTGGATTGGTAGAGGACCACCAGTGAATGGAGGAGCATGAGGAGATGTACTTAGTAGAGCATGGAGATTCCTCTCCCTTGCAGCAGTATGCAGATCTGGAATATCATCTTCATCATAGCAGCAATTGCATGAGTGATGATATATGGAGAATGATTTCCCCTCAGTTTGTGGAGATACCTATTATTGTACACGATGGTTGGTGTTCAATGATGAGTACAGACGATTATTTACCATGGGTGTTGGTGGACGAGATTTTGGTCAAGTCCTTAGGATTGACCAAAGCATATGATACTTTCCAGTCCTATAGTTGGTTGAATATATTTATGATATCCTTTCCCAATACTTTTATCATTGATAATAGCACAGGGGAATCTAGACAGTGGGAGGGGACATGGAGAGTTGGTAGGTTGAGACCACTTGACAGGAGTGTCTTGACTGCATATAATAGGACAGGGGTGGATCATCAGGGGAAAATAGTTGAGGCCCTAGTCATGATGGAGAGTATCCTAGTCCATGGGATAGAGGATATCTCAGATGTTTCTACATATTCAGACTCTTATTGGGATGAGCGTGGAGGGATTTTGACAGTTACCAGTAGGGCACATCAGCAGTTAGTGGGGATTGGAAGCGTTGAACTTCCAAATTTGACATGGAATCAGGAAGTCCATTGGTTCAATAGTTTGTTTCATCTTATGATGGCCCAATTTGCACTAGATAACAACATACTTCACTCTTGGATGGTTTTGAGAGGGCTTGCAGGGGCTTGTTCTATGTGGCGAGACAAGTTCTCCCTATGATACTCATGATCGAGTATGGAGGTGGTTGGGCAGATGTTGATTCCATAGAGATACCTTTACACATTCAACTTATTAACAATAGGACCAATTTTCACAGGTATGTCATCATGAGGATCCAGGAGTGGGGGATCTAGTATGTATACTTTGAGTAGATAGTCATGATCAGAGTAGTGCAACATCTGTGTGGTGGTCCTTGTCAGAGGATAGCATGGGACCCTAGGATTACAGGGCTGGGAATTTCATTGACTGATGGAGATGAGTGGATATTTGCAGGGGGAAGTCACTTTGACTTTCTAGTGAGCTTCAGTATTGGCAGGATCATGTCACTTGTTGGTGATTCATTGAGGTCTTGTAGTACCTCACTATGGCAGAAACATGTCCAGTTGGTGGAGGTCGTGTTGGGGTTAGCATGATCTTGGAGGATAGACTCATTTCAGTTTAAGACCATGTGTTAATGGCATGAGACTCATGATATTGATATGTTACAGGACTATATTTCACGAAGCATTGTAGTTCCCATTCTAATATGGGATCCATGGATTGGAGTGCTTGGTAGTTCAGTGTTTGATGGAGTTGAATTTCGAGTAGAGTGGTTTCTCGGGGAGTTGACTGAGATTCTTTGGCCCGTGATCATTCTACTCATCAGGAGCATGTAGGTGTCATGCGTGGTGATCACTTGGAGAGGAAACATCTTGAGGGGATTCTACCTTGTGTCACACAAGTGGATATGTGACGCTGGTATCATATGTAGTTGGATTCAATTATTGCTTGAGGAAAAGCGATATTCTGATAGAGAGGACTATAATGTCCCCATTTTGGGACATTATAAAATTACAGAGCATTGTGCCTACCATAGTAGCCATAAAGGGGTGACAGAGAGTTCAGGAAATATTGAGGGGTTTTATTGGGCCCAACTTGCATCATTCATCATCAGGATCCATTCCACACAACTTGTCTTTGGTACCGTTGCATTCCGGTGATTTCCATAATTTTGAGTTATTATGGGTCATTTCTTAATTAAACTCATTAAGAAGGTCATAATGGGCATATTACTTGGAGAAACCTCTTAGTGTAATAGCTCATTGGAATCAGGAGGAAGAGAATTACAGGATAAGATGATGAGAAGTGACTTTCAGTGGATGGAGAAGCCATAAGGATGAATAAATCACTTTTTAGAGGTAAAATGGTTAATTAATTAATTAATTAAGTGATTTAATCAAGGAATAATAAAATAAAGTAAAATTTACTTGGAGGGAAAATTTCAACAAACAATTAGGGTTTCGAGAAGCTATAAAGGAAGGGTAAAGAAACCTAATTGGGGATTATGTTATGATTTGATGTTGAGGTATTTGCAGAGGAGGAGGAAATCAACCCCCTTGTTGTTTTGTGGATTTCTGGAGGAAACCACCACCATTGATCGGTTTCGGTGTTGAGAGACACACCCTAGCCTATCAGAGATACCATCCAGGTATTGCACCTTGCATTACACTGTCCAATTTAGTGATTGCGCAGCTTAGCCAGTGAGGGCGCGACTGATTGAGAGAGGGTTTGTACGACCGCTTGAGATAGTTCATTTCTGGTTGATTCCTTCCGACCCATTAGAGAGTTAGACAGGGTGCACCTATTGATCCACCTGTTGTCAGTTTCCGACAGTGGAATATTACGGAAAGAAGAAAACAATCATTTAGGTAAAATCTATCGAGGAAGCACATTTGGGGTTCCAGGGCACATTATGAGGAAGATCTAAGGAATCCCTTCTGACCCATTACAGAGTATACCAGGACGATCGTTTTGAGCTCTACATCATCACATTCCACTGGTGGAATCACTAGGGTGCACACATTGATCCAGGAGGTGCAAAAACCCCGAGGGGTGACATCCGAAGCTTCAAAGGTCAGATCTTCATTCCAACATTCATGAGGATCATTCTAGATACCAGGGCACATATTTTGAGATAGTTTCCAGCTCATTCTGATGGGTATCGCCATTAGGGAAAGTTTTCTAGATTCTATAGCAGTTATCGTGAACTGCCAGACTTCTTTTTTCCAATCTATCCGTGCATGCACAGATCAAAACATATTCTTCTTGTCACGAGTATTTCTTATCTATTATTTTTTATTCCAGTGATGATCCATGAGATCTAACTGACGATTATCATATCTGCTTCCAGTTATTATTGTATTTCCTGCTTTTTCCAGCATTATATATATATATATATCAGTGAGTTGTGTTGTCCTTATTTCACATGCATTGACTTATACTGCTTGTTAGCACCATGTTTTTCATAGCTAAGGTTATAGGTCTGTCAACAATTTTCAAAGTCATGCATGTTAGCACCCATATTGCTTTTATGACTGGCAACATCTAACATCTCCAAGGGTAATTTTCAAAAGGAAGCTTATCATTTATTTGTTCCATTTCCATGTGCAACTGTGTGACTGCAAAATTTTCTACTCGTTGTGCAAAGCACTTCACCACGCAAAGGATTTTGTCGCGCAGTGGATTTCGTCATGCAAAGGATTTTCGTTGCGTAGTAGATTTTGTCGCGTAGTGGATTCTGTCACGCAATGGATTTTCGTCGAGTAGTGGATTTTGTCGCGCAGTGTATGTTTTCGTGCATAGGATGTTGTCACGCAATGGATTCGATTGCATAGAGGATGTCATCACGCAGTGGATTTTCCTGCGCACAGGCTACAGGTCGCACTGCGAAAATGACTGGTTTAGTGGTCAACTTCAAGATCAATTTATGACCAACTGGAGAGGAATTTTGAAAATCCCCGAGATTTTTTTTTCCAGGACAAACCAAATAATAAAAACCTCTAATATTTTCAAAATGTGTCATGGATTGGGAGATTTGAAGGAATCTTTGAGCCCTATTTTTCATCTTTCATGATTTCTTGTCCGAGACATGTTTTTGAGACAAGTATTTCGGATATTTGGAGATTGATTTAAAGAAATCAAGAGAGGTTTTTCTTTATAACGATCTTAACTACAAAAGCCTCTCTTAGTTTCGGAAAATAGTTTTTTATCAGTGAGATACAATGTAATTATTAACACCTATTTTTCCAGTTTGCTGCACAATCCACTACATTTTTTGTTATAGGTTACTGTTGCATAGCAGGCTTGTTGTGAAAGGGTGACAGAGTGCCCAAAAGTGCACAGGATGAATCATCACAACCACATGGTCGAATTTTGATCATGATCAATTATTGTAAAGAATATTTCAGTTACGATTATGATTTGGCAAAGTAGGGTTTTCTATTTTTAGTGAATCCATTGAAGTGATTGTTCTCTTTCAAAGAAAACGGATCCATGATTATAGGAGGGAGTAGTTCAAACCTAGCAGCCAAGGGCGACATTAGTTTTCTATGTATGGGGATCATTTTCATGTAAACAAGGTTGGTTGGCAAATTTAGTAGACAACAACTATTCTATGTAATATGAGTTTTGATTGGAATTTAATGCAAAGGTCCTATGACTTGATGAAACGATTCTAGTTGTAGCAGTTGGATGTATTGTGCTTCTTTTTTTCCATATGTTCTTTCATGTTATCTTTATTTCATATCTCTTTCTGTCTATTTCAGAACGAATTATCTAACCTGCGAATTTGTTGTACATCACCCCTTGTTCACGCCACTTAGACAAAACATTTTCCTCTAAAAGCTAACTCTAAATTTGTCCACAGTGACGCTCCTGAGTTACTTATTATAATTTCTCCCACCACACATTACGGTTTTACACTGAAGGTTGTTGCTCGCCTAGCCTTATCTTCTCAAGTCCAGTCACTGAGTCATTTGTCTCATATTTTCCTCATATCGACTCCATAGCCCAAGTCTCACTTTCTTGTGCCAATATAACCAGAACCAATCATATTAGAGGTGTTTAAATCTATCCATTGTTTCCAAAGTCATATCCCGCACGGAGAACATGCCACCTCTGAGAGAGCCCTCTCTAGATCCTAAAGGCTAGTTTTGGGTCTCAAAGTTGGTTGAAAAAGTTACCTTCTTCATCTATTTATTAACCGAACAGATTTATGGAGTGATAACATTTTGGCGTCGTTGCCGGGGATGAAATTGAATGAAATTTTCCCTAGGAAGAATGACATTGTTTCAGTTCCAAGGTCTAAGAGCAGCAGAGACTTAGGCACATATTGGTTGTATTTTTGCTCTAGTGACTCCACACATCAGAAAATTAGTTGAAGGTGATTCCATTGGCAGAAGAATCCAGACCTAAAGTTTTCACGGAAACTCCAATCAATCTTCAAATGTGATTCAAAGAATCCACTAGAGAATGAGACTTGTTGACAGAGATATGGAAGAGAATTATGGAAAAATAAGGTACTCGAGCTTAAGTTTAGTTCAAGAAGTACTTTTCTATTTGATCAATATCTTCTTGTCCTTTCCTGAGTTTTTCAAAAGAATATTTCTTCACTTAAATGAAGCCGAGAGATCTACCCTTGTATATCCTTCATTGTAAACTGTAGGTATACCTCCTTCTTCTTGTATAACCAATTTTCACCAAGCTCCTTCCTCTAAGCCATATGATGTTAATGATCATTCTTGTGAGCTTAATGAAACCAAAGTTGGGCTTGTACCTTATGTTCTTAATCCTACACCCTCCAAGATTCAAGAAAGATACAGTCCTCTTAAATTTCCTTCCATCCTTCATGACTTTCCTCTGAAACATTATAAGTATCTTCCTAGGCTTGATGGAGAGATTGATGGACAATCAGCTGAAAAACATATTCAGGTCTTTGAGCATTTCATATAACTTTTTGAGATCGAACATGATGATGTGTCTATGAGGGCCTTTTCTCGGTCCTTACAAGGAGATGCCAAAGCATGGTTCAGACATTTGCAGCCTCAGTCGATTAGCTCATGGGATGAATTGAGGCAAACTTTCAGTATATTTTGGGGTGAGATAAAGTCATGGGATCTACTCCTTTCAGAGTTTTATTCCATGAGAAGAATGAAAGATGAAACCATTTCAAATTTTAGTAGGAGGTTTTCTAGTCTTTATTATAAACTGCCGAAAGAAGTCCTACCTCCTGAAGTTGTTGCCATGCTCCATTATGTAACAACCTTTCAATCAGACTTATCTTTTCTTTTTATGGAGAGGAAGTCTATGTCTTTGCAGCAAATGTTCAACAATGATGAGGAAGTTGAAGACAATATTCAAGCATGCAAATAGATTCGAGATGGGGATTTGGGTGCTAAAGAACATGACAATGAATATGAACAAAGAACAATTGATTTGAATCTTGAGAAGAGGGTTAATAATATCATATGTCCTCTTGAAGCTTTAAATGTTGATGATTTTTCAGAGGATTATATTCCACTTATTGAAAAAGAAGGTGCCAATTTAGCTTCTGATCTATCCCATGATAAACACAAGGATGATTGTTTTATGTATTCATTTGTAGGAAGTCAAGAAAATGAATTTGAAAATCAGCTTGTTGAAGAGCAGGTTGATGTCCCAAGCTTTTTATTGTTAGATAACATTGCAGATGTTGTTGATTTTCCTATATATGATGAATATGATGATGGTTATGATGTTGAATTCCTAGAACAACCAACTGCATGTTCTCTATCGGAAAATGTTCATTTTCAGTAGTGTAATGAGAGCAATCAGCCTACATATCAGAGTTGCAAAGAAGAATATAAAGAAAGTACTGAATCAGATGAATTAAATTCTTTACCTTTATGATTTCTTCGTTTAATTGTTGAAAGAAAATTTAAAGATCATCACTGAGGCAGAGGAATGTGTGTTGATGCAAAATCACACTAATTCATGGGAAACAATTGACAAGAAATTGCAGTAATATTCTCATGCGTTCAATGAACTTGTTGCTTGTTATATGGAAGGTTTTATCAGTTCAAAATTATAGCCATTGGTCAAAGATGAATCTGAAAATGAGTGTGTTCAAAAATCCAAAGAAATTGAAAAATGTGCATATGACAGTTGTGAAGAAAATGAAGAAGTTTTTGAATCAAGTGAAAGAACCTTTCCATTGTGTTTTGCTTCATTCGAATTAGTGAAGAAAAATGTTTATAATGTTTCAAATAAAAAATCCTCCAAGCATGATGTTGAATATGAATAAAGAAATGGAATTGCAAATGAAAACTATCTTCCATTATGTTTTTGTTCCTTTGAATTGTTGAAAGTAAATCATGAGATAACAGAGGAAGTAGAGAAGTATGACTGCATTCACAGTGACACTGTTTTACATGATAAAACTGTTATCAGTGAGCAAGAACAACAACCTTCTCATGCATTTAATGATCGTGTTGTTGATTACATGGAGGGTTGTTTCAGTTCAGATTTGCAGCCTATGCTCAACTACCAACTTGGAAATAAAGATGATGGTCAATCAACGTCGATGTTAGATATGGATAACTTTCCACCAAGGGCTTCATTTCATCCAACACTGTCTTCTGATCTAGAAGATTGTTATTTCCAGCAGTCTAAACAGATTTTTTAGCCTCTTGGTGGCAATCAACAGGTTAAATCACATAAAAATGAGAATGCAGTGGAAGGGGTGAAACATGGTTGTTTTTTTGTGCATGTTTAAGAGGATCCATTTGCAGTTTTGGTGGAGGCAACAAAATGTCCCATTTTTTTTAATTTTTTGAGATTTCAATTTATAGATAAATTTTTGAATGACTTATCAGTAAACAGGCTTTGTAGCAAGCATGTGCAAAGAAACGAAAAAGTGGATAAGGTGCTTGCATGACTGCATTGGCATTTTGATTTCACTTGATTAACATCTTTTTCAGCAGTTAGGGTAGGTAGGAGTGCGAATAAGCTCAGTACTACAAGCATTTCTTTTAGCAATCTGCAGTTTTCATTTTCAGCTTAGTTTTAGGTTTCGGTTTGGAGCATATATAGTTTTGGGTTTTTAGCAGATGCAGGTTATAGTTGGAAAGTTGATTTTGGGAGAAGCCCAATGGGTAGGATGTGGTCTACTATTATTTGCTACCACACAGGGAGGATAGCATCCCCGTTAGAGTCAGTTGTTAGCACCATGTTTTTCATAGCTAAGGTTATAGGTTTGTCAACAATTTGCAAAGTCATGCATGTTAGCACCCATATTGTTTTTATGACTGGCAACATATAAAATCTTCGAGGGTCAGTTTTAAAAGGAAGCTTATCATTTAATTGTTCCATTTCCATGTGCAACTGTGCGATTGAAAAATTTGCTATGTGCTGCATAGAGCACTTCACCGCGCAAAGGATTCTGTCACGCAGTGGATTTCATCACGCAATGGATTTTCGTTGCGAAGTGGATTTTGTCGCGCAGTGGATTCTGTCGCGCAGTGAATTTTCTTTGTGCAGTGGATTTCATCGCACATTGGATGCTATCGCGCATAGGATTTTATTACGCAATGGATTCTTTCGCATAGAGGATGTCATCACGCAGTGGATTTTCCTGCACACAGGCTACAGGTCGCACTGCAAAAATGACTGGTTTAGTGGTCAACTTCAAGATCAATTTATGACCAACTGGAGAGGAATTTTGAAAATCCTCAAGAGGTGTTTGTCGAGGAAAAATGAAATAATAAAAAACTCTCTCATATTTTCAAAATGTGTCATGGATTGGGATATTCAAAGGAATCTTTGAGCTCTATTTTTCAGCTTTCATGATTTCCTGTTCGAGACATGTTTTTGTGACACTTTTTCTGGACAACTGGAGATGAATTTAAAGAAATCGAGAGATTGTTTTCTTTAGAACAATCTTTACTACAAAAACCTCTCTCAGTTTCTAAAAATAGTTTTTTATCAGTGAGATATGATGTCATCTTTAACACCTATTTTTCCAGTTTGTTGCACAATCCACTGGGTGTTTTGTTGTAGGTTATTGTTACGTAGTAGACTTGTTGTGCAAGGGTGACATAGTGCCCAACAATTCACAGGATGACTCATCACAACCATATGGTCAAATCTTGATCATGATAAATTATTGTAAATAATATTTCAATTACGATTATGATTTGGCAAAGTTGGGTTTTCTACTTTTAGTGAATCTGTTGAAGTAATTATTCTCTTTCAAAGAAAATGGATCCATGATTCTAGGAGGGAGTAGTTCAAACCTAGCAGCCAAGGGTGACATCAATTTTTTATATGAGGATCATTTTCATGTAAACAGGGTTGGTTGGCAAATTTAGTAGACAACAACTATTGTATGTAATCTGAGTTTTGACCAGAATTTAATGTAGAGGTCCTGTGACTTGATGAAAAGATTCTAGTTGTAATAGTTGGATGTATTGTGCTTATTTCTTTGCATATGTGATCAAAATCTGGACCAGGGGTCAAATTTTGCTCAAATTTCAAAGTGCTCGGAATGCGACGAAAATGGTGCCATTGCGTCTATCTCGTCTTCCTGATTCCGGCGGTATATTTACTTTCTCAAACGGAGTCCGTATGGAGAAGATATCATGATCTGTTCGTCAAGCCAAACAGGCAAAAATTTGATGCTGACTGTACTTGTCCGTACAGTCCGTACAATGGTGACATGGCAAGTTTTCATTGGTTGACTGCTGGCGTATGAGGAGATGACATGTGTCATTTGGTGGTGAATGATGTGAGGACACATGGCCCAATCTGTGGGCGCCACATGTCACTCGGTTATTGGTTGGTTTATATGGTTATATAAAATTTATATGGGAGTCTGCGGGGTTCGACCCCTGGACCTCCCCAATACCAACGCCTTCGCACGACCGCCCGACCATTGGGCCACATATTGGTTCTTGTTTTATATGTCAATGCATATCTATTTGAATTTGATTGAAAGTTGAAATGGCGGGGGGTCGGGCCGGGGCTTAGCCTCGGCCCATGGTTTTATGTTCCGATATATATGACCATGTCGTATATTTGCGCGCGGAGTTATATACATAAAGAAAAGTATGTAACCGTTGTGGCACGGGTATAAAACCATAGTTTATATATTGTATTTTGTTCACAAACATATACCATGTATTAAAATGTTTGCGCGGGGTTTTGAAACCACGACCCGTGGCTCTATGTAACCGATGTTTAAATGGGCGCGTGGTTTAAAAATTGGTTTTTAAACGGTTCTAACATATGCACAAGGGTTTTGTAACCTAGCCCATGGTTCTTTTATATGTAATACATGTGACCCCGAGTTGGAGCGCGGGAGTCGGTTGGCATGGTTTTAAAACCGTTAGCTCTTTTTGCCAAAGCCCGAGGTCGTATGACCCATGTGCCTTAGTGCTAGGCGGTTGGGGGCTGGAGGCGCCCTAACCATCCTATAGTTTGCACGGTTATTCAGTTGTGCGCGGTGCCAGGTTTTAACATGCATTTTGGAGCGTGTTCTTGGTTCATGCACACAGAGGTGCGTTTTGTAGAGCCAGTTCCAGCAAAGCTTGAAGGAGGAAAATGGAGGAGGCCTAACTTCTTCATCTTTTGGCCGATTGAGGTGCCGTAAAAGCCCAGCTAGGGGTTTTGGGACGTGCTGGATCCATTGGTTCTATTTTCAATGCCATTTGAAGACTTCTTCTACAAGTTTTTCACCATTGAAGTTTCAGCAAGCTCCAGGGAGCTTGAAGCCCTCATTGATGGAGGACATGGTTTGGTGAGCCTATGTTTGTTTTCTGTGATTGAATAATAATTTTTGGCTAAATGATATGCTCTGAACACATTGGGACAGGTTTCAGAGGCTGTTGAGGACTTTTACAGGTGTTTTTTCCAAAGAGAAGCTCAGGAAAGCTTATGGCCACATGTAGAAGAGGTCATGCCCAGATGAGCCATGATCCGTTTTCAGAGTTCTATTAGTCATTTTTGGGGTTTTTAAGTGTTGTGATCTCAATGGTGCAGTCTATTTTTCCATTGGAGTTGAGCAGCAGCTTGTAAAATAACTTTTGACTAATTAATCCCAGAGAGCCAAGTCCATTGATGGAGGCTCAAGGAGATGTAGCCCGTAGGGGGGTGAACTCCTTTATCAACTTGTTCTTGTTGTGAGTTTGATGGTTTATTTGTTGCAAGTATTGATGCTGTGTATTTATTTGAAGTACATATTTAACCATTTACAAGAACATTTCCTCATACATAAACATTTAAAGGAAGAAGCATGAAACTTAACACATAAGTTTATATTTCATATTTTAACACATGAAGCAAGGTTCTGTAAAGTTTATTTTCATGAAGTAGAGGGTGCTTTCATAGCATAACAAGTCAGCCTTCTATTTTTAGATCAATATGTGATTTCAAGTTATCTTTATTTCATATATGTTTCTGTCTATTTTAGAACAAATTATCGAACCTGCGGATTCATTGTACAACGCCCCTTGTCCGCGCCACTTAGACAAAATGTTTTCCTCTAAAAGCTAACTTCGAATCCATCCACAACAGCGCTCCTGAATTACTTCCTGCAATTTCTCTCGCCACACATTATGGTTTTACACTGAAGGTTGTTTCTCTCCTAGCCTTATCCTCTCGAGTCCAGTCACTGAGTCATTTGTCTTGTCTTTTCCTCATATCGACTCCATAGCCCAAGTCTCACTTTCTTGCACCAATATAACCAGAACCCATCATATTGAAGGTGTTTAAATATAGCCATTGTTTCCAAAGTCATATCCCGCATGGAGACTGCGCCACTTTTGAGAGAGCCCTCTGTAGATCCGAAAGGCTAGTTTCCAGTCTCAAAGTTGGTTGAAAAAGTTACATTCGTCGTCTGTTTATCAAACGAACAGATTTACGAAGTGCTAACACTGCTAAAAACACATAATAAAATGGAACACACATGCAAAAATCACAAAGCATATTCACAAGTAACTCAAACGTATTCAGAAACCCCCAGATTATAAGATTTAGTAGCCAAAATCGCAGTTCAACAACAAATATCCAAATCAGCTGGATCAGGGATATTTCATTCCCTTGGTTGAGATAGTATTGTGCCCAAAGATATGGAAGACGCATCTACATGAACATGGAACTCCTTGTTCCAATATGGAAATATCAAAATCGACGTGGTCACTAATTTATTTTTTTAGGTATCCAAGCCCTTTTGACAGTCCTCATTCCATTGGAACTTCACTTCCTTCTTCAACAAATTCTCCATAGGTGTTGTAATATATGCATAACCTTTAATAAAATTTCTGTAAGTTTCGTTCAACTGTCTGGATGATGTATGTGGTTGTAAATCTAGAATTACTACAATCTTGGTAAGATCCACTAATAATCCCTTCTTGCAAACCACATGGCCCAACAAAATTCCAAAAGGTGCACAAAAAATACACTTCTTCAAATCAACGAAATATGACATTGTCTACACCTATCCAACATTAACCTAAGTACTTCGATGTGATTTTTCAGTAGACTAAATGCAGTCTAATCATCTAAGTATAATTCAAGGAACTTATGAATGAATTCCTTAAA
Source organism: Picea engelmannii (assembly GCA_009831015.1). Classification (NCBI taxonomy): domain Eukaryota; kingdom Viridiplantae; phylum Streptophyta; class Pinopsida; order Pinales; family Pinaceae; genus Picea; species Picea engelmannii. The sequence continues at coordinate 2,336,464 of ML777724.1, forward strand.
AGTTGTGAACACAACTCTTGAAAAAATTGCAGGTGAATTCTTCAGTCCAAAAGGCATCATTGTGTATTGATCACTTCCCCACTATGCCATAAAAGTAGTTTTATACCTATCTTCCTGTGCAATTTTGATCTGATGGTAGCCTAAGAATCCATCTATGAAAGAATAAGCCTCATGTCCTCCTATATTCTCTAGTACCTTATTTGTGAACGATGTTGGGAATGGATCATGTAGACATGCATCATTTAGCTTCCTCAGATCTATGAAAATCCTAATTCCTATGATTTTATTATCATGTACCACCATTGGACTTATCCACTATGTCCACCACCATTTCAATGATCCCTGCGTCCAACATCATGTCTATTTATTCTTTCACCTTCTCTTTGTACTTCATATTTAACCTGTAGGGTATTTGTTGCATTGGTTTAGCACCTGGATTCAAAGGGATCTTCATCTCACCTAATTCCTCAGTTATCCCCTTCATTTCTAAGAATGTAGTTGTGAATAAATCCTGATACTCGGGCAATAAATCTGCAATCTTCTCCACAATTTCATTGCTCCAATAATCTCCTATCTGTGCAAACTTTGGATTCTTTGTCATCCCAATGTTTACTTTTCACATCTATATTGGTTGTGTATATGTGAAAAATTCAATCTCTGTCTCTTCTACTCCATGCTCTCCCTCAGTTTCAGGTACTTTCACATTCCTTGGGTCTTCCTCATATTGTTCTTCATTCATGACAATGTAACACTCCAATAATTCATGAACGGTCATCGAATATCTGTGCACACTACACACTGGTACCACCTCCATCGACCCTTCTTCTAAGAAGATATTGGTTTGAATGACATGTAACACTGCATATACTAGTGGAGATTCGTGTTCAAAAGTAAATGTTACCTTGAACCTTTGAACCATATCATCCCAACGTGTTGTCTCTCTACACATTTCCATCTCCAGATACCATTTCTTTGGAATTCTGTCCAAGGTATGTATGAACTTGTGTATCCATTCCTCCTTCAATGTCGAACTCCATTTTTTTTCACTTATCCACATGATTTTTTGAGTTACTTATCCATTTAAACATTTGCGCAATATCCTCTAACTTGGTACCAAATATCATGTGCATTAGTCTCTAAAAATGCAACCAGTCTTCCATTCCCTCTTTATGTCTAGTCCACCACTTGGTCAGAGTATATTTTAGGACAACATATAGTGCCAACAACCTTTGTTGTTAAGGTACCTACAACTCAAATGCGTTTACACAAACTCTTATGTCATTCAATCCATCATTCTTGGGTGGATCACATAACTCCATTCCAATCCAGGGAAATGATCAAGTTAGGCGTGCACATTGTCTAGTTGATATTTCATGCATCCTCTATTGTCAATGTTTTATACCTTCCTCTAAATACGATGCACACGAACTAATACTTCTCCAACTTAGTGCACCATTCACAGTGGGGTTAACATAATCATCCATACGCACAGTCATATTATACAACTTATAAATTTCATTTTCTCTTGTTGTCTCTATGTACCTTTTCTCTTCCATTGGATCCAATGGTGTAGTAACCTTTAAGTCTCCTACCTGAAATATCATTTCCCTCCTCTTTATATTAATAATCATTTGGTTATCAAATTTTGATTCAAGTCCCATCATTGTTGGATATGTTTGACTATAATCCACCATCTCAATGACTTCAAAGTATGTTGCATTGCACACTCCGTATATATTCACATTTACTCCTATCAATCGACCAATTGGTATTATCTTGTGTTGGTTTTCTAAACTTAACTGAATAGGAGACTCAATTAACTTGGTTTTCCCCATAATCTCCCAAGGTTTCTTTGGCAACACATTCACATAAAACCCTAATTCCAATATAACATTATCCACATCATATTCCCCAATCTATGCACTTAATCTAAATTCTTCGTTGGTCCTCTTGTTGTTTGTGGAGCCTGATTATCTTCCTGATTCATAGGTTTTTGTTTTCAGTCATTTATATACCCCATGAGACTTTACAACCTGGAATAATGTACACTCCTCCATGTGGGGGAGTGCATAGGGGGATTACCCCCTCTACAGTGTCTGGGGTAAGAAGGCCCCCGGTAGGGGTTCGAGGGTGAAAGCCCCGAAGGAAAAATTTTGTTGTAAATGTATATTGTAATTTCATAGTAAATATAGACCGTTCATTATAAGGTCGTAGATATGACGATAGAAGTTATGTTAGGGTTTTTTCCCCTATAAGGCAACCCTCTTTTACGAGGGAAATGTATTGTGGCTATGTATCATTGTGAATATTGTATTATGAGATATGAGACTGTGAGAGAAAGAAGAGGAAGTTACAACGGGTTTGTTGTAGGTTGTATCCCTTCATTTGTTGGATAATAATAAAGGAAGGACCTGGTTGTTACACATTATTTTGGTCACTCTAGTGATCAACTAACGACATTTGCTTAACTCACTCCCATGTTCCCTAAAAATATTAAAAGAGACTTTCTCCAAGAGAAAAGTGGTTTGTTTTTCCTCCCTCAAAAACTATGACAAGGAAGATCATCCCACCCTTCTCTATGCTTGGGGTGTGATGATGCTTGATCATCGCACTCTGCACCAAATATAGACTATGGTGTCATTGCAGGTTGCCTGTGCATAGGGTGTGACGATGCTTAAGAAAGGAAAAAGTCAAAATTCATGAATGTTCTAGAAGGGAATCTTCTAGAAGATGAGGTGGCCTCCGATCGGTTTGGATCTTACTTGCTTCTCTGATTTAGTGGGATCATCCTAATATCCTCATCTTTCCCTTTTTCACCCTATATAAAGAGGGATCTCTCATGGAAAATTCTAAGGTTGAAAAGGTTAAGCTTTGCATATGCATGAAGAGTTCTTCTATAGATTATACTTGAGATAGCTTTGCTTTAAGCTCTCTAAGTAAAATTGTGGATATTCTTCATCAAAGTCATTGGAGCAAGGTGTGTGTGTTGGAGCAAAGAGCCATTGAAAGGGATCTTGCAACATCAAGGAATGGGTTGTATTATCCACTTTACATTTTAATATAATGCAGCAATACATTTCTTCCCTATAAAGGTGTCTTGGAATTTATTGTATAACTCCTTGATCTTATTCATAGAATTCATTGGAATATATATATCTTTGTTCCCTCTCTCTTTGTTGGTTTATGCTTCTTCAAATAGGTTCACCATCCTGCAAATACAAATATGGAGCGACAAGGATGACACTAGCGAGGATCAAGCGTCATTTAAAAGGTATGTCACTCATTCCTCTATGAACTATTTTATATGACAATGAATTCTAAGGTGAAGTTTGTATTCTGTCTTGTTTTATTCTAGCTTCCTATGGAAATTAGGGAGATTAGTTTGTGTCTGCACTTACAGATTTGTCCGATAAAAAAATTGGTCACCCTACTGGGGATACAACCTCTTTTTGGTTTTTTCTTCTTATTTTCTTTTAGTCTACCTTCTTTTGATCAATTTCATTCTTTGAGTTTGTGGGTGATCCATCTTGACTCTTTGGTCCTGAAGGTTCATTGAGAAGTTTTTTCTTTTTCCCAAATTTCATTTTATTCATAGATTATTTCACTATGTCCTATTTACAGGCTGCGACGATTCCTTATCATCACACCATACTTGTACAGACCAAGGAGATGATGTCGCATTGTGCTTTGCTGACAGGCTGCGATGATCTTAGATCGTCGCACTATGTTGGGAAAATACTGAGAGGGGGGGGTGAATCAGTATTTTGAGCTATTAACAATTTTTCACTTTTCTTTCACTGAAAAATCTTAGTCTACTTTATAGAGACCAGTTATTGTATATTCTTATGAAAACAGTAGTGCATCCAAGGATTTCTTCATTCATCAGATGTATTTTAAACAGTAATTCAACAAAATAAACTAACACAGATGAATAGGACACATGAACACCAGGATTTAAGGTGGAAACCCAATTAGGGAGAAAACCACCGCTGCTGTTGTCTCTGTCTTCAATCATTATTATTAAGAAAACATTCTACAACAATGTACTAGTGCAGACTCATACTAGTACGCAGGCTTCTACCTGCAGAAGGCTACAACCTTCTCTCGTTTACCAGCCTTTCCTGGAAGGGAGCTTCAACCCCCTGAAGATAGCACC
>ML777724.1:2340719-2355650 GCA_009831015.1 Picea engelmannii
TGCACGCATTTTCTTCAATGTTGTACCTCCTGAGCTCTTACATCCGAATCCCCCAAGGGGTTTTATCCTTCATATCCTTCCATCTCCGTTGTTTCCATCAATGACAACAACCATCATCGTTGCTTGTTCAATATTTGCCAACACACTATACCCTTCTATAGCCTGCGACAATTCCTGTAAGAATTGTTGGGTGACAGTTAAATTTCTTTTATTTTCCCATATTTGTCTTTACTGCCTGGGATGAAATTTTATCATTGGTGAATGAGTGGTTTACATCTTTCAAACCTTGATTTGATTCATTTTTAAGGATTGAAAGTCTTCTTCACAGGCTTTGCAAGTTTTGTTTCTTGACTTCTTGTCACAAGGGTATAATCTCAAGATTTTGTTCCTGGGTGCTTGTTTGATAAGTAGTACTTGATTTCTTTTGAGTTTTGGATTGTTTTTACTTTTTGATTTGTTGATTGATTAAGAAACAATTTTTTTTTGCATTCGACAAAAGGTTTTTTTATTTTTTCATTTTTTCCTTGCATTGTGAGTTTGATTTAGGAATTAGTGTTGAGAATGTTTTAGTCTTCTTATACCATTCTTTATTTTATGGATTATATATCTGTTTTGATTTGAAAAGGAAAGAACCAAAGTTTATTCTTCTTTTTAGTAGTCTTTGTAAGAAATTTTTTCATTCATATATTTGTTGAAAAGAGAAAATTGGAAAAGTTGATATATTTGATTGTTTGGAATTCATATCATTCAAAGATTGAGAAATTGTGCTTTGTATCTTTTGTATTATTGAAAAGAGAAACCTTCTCCCTACTATAATTAGATTTCATTGAATGAAAAAATTGCATTTCATCTCTTCTTGCATCTTATTGGGTCAAGGTAAAATATATCATTAGTTTCATTCTGTTTCCCTTTTGAGTAAACAACAGCCTTTAAAATGCTGCATAATTTTAAAATCTATTAGTAACTTTTATTTTCTAGAAATTTTCTACACCAACATTAGTTATGATAGAAATTTGGAATAGGTTGTAAGGCACACTCTCCAAAGCATCAAAACACACAATAGTATCTTGTGATAGGGAGAAAACAAATACACTTGCTACATTTTGTCCTGAGAAGCCCTTCTAACACAAGGGTCAATCAAGAGGTCGCATTAGGGCCGGCATAGTTACTCACCCTTTTTTGTTGGTCTTAGTGTATAAATTGCGCATATTATTGGGGGTCACTTGAGAAGAAAATCATGTGGGGACCTTCTCGAGTTGATTTTGGGCTTAGATGCCCTGCCCTTGCGTGTGGATCGTACTGTCCACTGCTTCCCTAGGCATGATTGTCGTAATTGGTAACCTTAGTGGCCTGTATATTTAGATTCTTTACACGAGGTGACTGTGGAGGGACAAGTCTTCACAGTACCTGGAATTGAAATTGAGCAAACTCACTCAGGCTCCTTGGAGGGTATACCCACAATTATGTGTGGGAGTGATCTAGATTTTATGAGAAGAATGGAATGAATACAAATTATTAAAATATTATTAACACAAAATAAAAGAGATACAATAAAATTGGTTTTCTGTTCAATAAGGAAATAAGTTGAAACTGTAAAATGCAGCGGAAAACAAGCTTGCTGGAATGGTGGCAGCTTATCTCTGAGAAGAGATGTAACGATTGCACTCATTCACAAGAAGATCATTAAAATGAGGCTCTAAAGGCCTTTTTACAATAAACAGGAATGTCAAAAACCCTGGACAACCAAAAACCTAACCCTAGGATATGAAGCACCAAAATTCATGTGGGCCTCATTTGGGTAAGTTAGTACATCAACTTCCTGGGGTCGTAACTTTTGCATACGATCTATGTTTTAGGTGCACGATAGTCCGTTGGAAAAGTATTGTCGAGGAGATTCATTTTGGGGAATAAATCAGAGATGAATATTGATTCCGAAAAACCTTCATTTAGGCCCTCAAAATGGCCCCGGAAGTTAAAAACTGCTAAAAATAGTAAATTGCCAAAATAGCCAAAAAATTGTTTTAAGCGAGTTGGAAAAGATGGGTAGCCATCGATATCCACCTGGATTAATCCTCCCTCCTTAGGAATTAATGGTCTCCATTGCGTTGATTTCCCCCATCAGATGATGAAATTTTTGTTGAATTTGCCCCAGGTGAGCCACTTGCCTTGGTGCAGCAGTTGCCCTGCTTTGACGACTCGATAAAGCTAGATCCTTTGTTGTCAAGTGCCCTTGATCTGTGTGTCCACAATCTGATCACTGGATTCCTATTGCATGCATTCAAGGTTGAGATATGTTGATGTCAACTGCTCTATTATCTCTTAGGTGTCCAATAATGATGGAAAATATGGCCGAAGGAGAGCCACGTTGAAGACTGGGTGCAGGCCAGGGAAAGGGGGAATGTTGAGCTCAAAATCATTGTCACCCACACCCTTGGTTATGGTATGTGACCCATAACAGAGTGGGAGAAGATTTCGATGGGGCCCTGTAAGGCGTTCTTTCTGCAAGTGCAACCAAACTTTGTCTCCCACCTAAAACTTATGTGGAACCTTATGTTGATCATGGCATGCTTGTACTTGGCATTAGACTTCTGTAGAATATACTGAACCTGTTGGCAGATGTGTTGGCTCCGCTCAATGAATCGGGTGGCTTTTCCATCTTCTAGTGGAGCAGCGGATGAGTCGGCTGAGGTGGTCACCAGGGGCATTGCAACATCCATGGGGCCCAATGGTTGGAACCCCAACCCCACCTGAAAGGGGTTGTAGCCAGTTGAGCTATATAGGGCTTAGTTGTAGCTATATTTCATGTAGGGAAGACTCTCATCCCATGTGCAGGGGTGTTTTGAATTATACATGCACAAGATATGTATGATCATCTGATTGACGACCTCAGTTTGGCCATCTGTCTGGGGGTCGAAGGCAGTGGATTTGGTGAGCTTGGTATCTAGTAGTGACTAGAGGCTCGAACAGAATATGCTGAGAACCGAATATCATGGTCTGAGATAATGGTTTGTGGGATCCAAAAATGTACCCATACTCGTTCAAAGAAGAGCTTGGCAGTGGCTTCTATTGTGATGTTTTTCTTGCAGGCGGATAGAATCTCCATCTTGGAAAAGCGATCAACAACCAAAAAAACACAGTCATTTCCCCTCTTGGTGGATAGGAAGCCCGACATGTATTCCATTGAGATGTATTCCCATGGCCTGTCAGAAGTAGGAAGAGGGGTGTACAGGCCTTGTTTCTTAGTGGTCAGTTTGGAAATAGCACAGGAGGTGAAGGACCTGATATACTTACTGACATCCTGTCGAAGTTTCAGCCAGTAGAAATGTTTCTGCAACACTGCCACTATCTTTTTGATGCCAAAGAGTCCTGCCACCCGAATGTAGTGATCTTCCCAAATCAGCTCCGTGCTCTCGCTTTATGGAACGCAAAGATGGCCCAGATGGCACAACAACCCATATCGAAGATGGAAATTAATGACCACTGAGTTGGCGCCCAACATTTGGTAGGTGGTGGAGAAGTCGGGGTTTGTCTCATAGAGGTGGGGCCATTCGAAGGTATCGTGGCCGCAAGAGTCTAGCACCATGGTGAGTGTCGCGACTGGAGGTTGGTTGAGACAATCATCAACTCAATTGGTACTTCATGTTTTATACTTGATGTTGAGGTGGAACTATTGTAAGTATGTGGACCACTTTTGATGGCAGTCATTCTACAATTTTCCTTGGGTTGTGATCAGTAGTGGATGACTATCTCCACTGGTGGTAGGCTTGCACAATGGAGTACATTTCTTTGTCATAAGTAGGGTACTTACGGACAACATATGATAGTGTCTCACTATGATATTCCACGGGGTGGCCGTGTTGAGTGAGAACGGTGCCCACAACATATTCTAAAGCATCTGTCTCGATCTCAAAGGGATGTTACAGGTTTGGTAATGAAAGTACTGTGGATGAGCATAGACTATTCTTCAATTCATCGAAGGCTTATTGTTGGGACAAGCCCCACACAAATGTTTCCTTACTACCACCTCTAGTTACTTGGCTGAGGGCCCATGTGATATGAGAGAATCCCAACATGAACCTGCAATAGAAATGGGTGAGGCCCAAGAAGCTTTGAAGTTCATTGAGTGTGGTTGAGGCTGGCCAGACACGAATGACCTGGATCTTGGTTGGATCCATATGAACACCATGTCGATCAATGATGTAGCCTAAGTAATGGACCATGTCCATGCCGAAGGAGCATTTTTCCAAGTTTGCATATAGTTTTTACTACCGCAGCATGTGCAGAACTTGTTGAATATGTTGCAAGTGTTTCGCCCAAGTCTTGCTATAGATGAGGATGTCATCTAGATACACCACTACAAAATTATTGGTGAAAGGTCGTAGGATATTGTCCATCATCCTCATAAAAGTTGTAGTAGCATTTGTCAAAACAAATGGCATGACCAACCATTCAAAAAGACCTTCTTTTGACTTGAAGGTGGTCTTCCATACATCTGTATGTTCTATTGGGACCTGGTGGTAGCTATATTTCAAATAAATCTTACTGAATTATTTGGCCTCCGTGAGCTAATCAAAGAGGTCATTGATTCAGGGAATTAGGTACCAGTTTTGGACTGCGATTTTATTCAGTGATCAGTAATCAATGCAGAGTCATTAGGTCTCATCTTTCTTCTACACCAGCATGATTGGGCTCCCACAAGGATATGAGCTAGGACATGTATGCCCCTTGTGGATTAGTTCTTGGATCTGCCTCTTGATCTCCTCGTTTTCTAACAAAGAGAAACGGTAGACTGGCCCATTGGGTAGCGGTGCTCTTGGGGTCATATCGATGGGATTCTTGACCCGACAGTTCAAAGGTACCCCGGTAGGAGAGGAGAATATATCTAATTATTCTTCCACGACCTTATCCACTTGATTATGTTATGTGGAGAGATCGTTCATGAAGGCCCTACATGTGGTTGCAATCTTTCGCTCACTCAGAGAGCGAATCACGAAGAAGACAAATTTCTTGGTTTGAGAGATGAAATTCCTACATTGCTTGGCAAATATCAAGGAAATAGCACTAGGAGGGACTACCTTGGGTATCCTGTACAATTTCCTATTCAAAGTAATACTAACACTACAAGGCCTAGATTCATATACAACATGACATTTCCATAAATAAGGTTGGCCCAAAAGAACATTACACACTTCGCTAGGAGCAACATCACAAAATACCTCATCTTTGAAGGGCTTGATGTTGTATGATAGTAGACACTGTTGGTTGACGTGGAGATCGCTTCCTTGGTGGAGCCATCCAATGGTGTAGGGTTGTGGGTGCAACATTTTCAGCAGGGCCATCCACTTGACAACATCTACTGAGATGAGGTTATTCTGGCTACCACTATCAATGATTAAGTGCAATGGGGTGCCTTTTACCCACATCTATGAATGGAAGAGGCACTCACCTTCTTCTGGCTCGTCTAGTTCACCAAGTTAGAGCTTGGTGGTAGCAACAGTGGCACTAGGTTCTATGTCAATAATATGTCTTCCCCTTTCTAGTTCTCACTCAGAGTCAAAACCTGCATCCAATTCAGAGGCTTTCACTTCAGCCACCAATGACTACTTTGAGTGATAGTTAGCAGTGTTATGCCAAGGGATCTTATGGAAGTTGCACCACTTCCCAGTATATTTCTTTGTCTTTCCGGTGTCCTTCTTTGCTTGCGGCTTGGACTGGTTGTCCTGATACTGTCCATATTTTATCTGTCCTTTTTTTGTGGATTGGGGCCGCCCCTTCTTGGTTTTTTCTTTGCGGGGTACCCAGGACCAAATTGTTGCGTCTTTTGTTTGATCTTATGCTCGATTTTGACATCATATCGGCAGGTCAAACCCAAGGAAGAGATGTCCAGAAATTTCGTTTCGGTCTGGATGTATCTATGCAGAGCACCGTGATACTTTAGCACCAGATGTATCTATGAATCTTTGATACCCATCTTGGTGCACAAGGTATGGAAGATATTTGTGAACTCTGGCACTGCTTGGTCTCTTTCTTGTCACAGTGTGGTCCATTTGGTATACAAGTCATCATAACTTTCGACAGGGTAGTATTGTTCCTTAAAAGAATCCCTGAAGGATTCCCAGGTGGTCACGACTTTAAATAATGAGGGTTCCTTTGTTTCCTTTTGCTCATAGAAATTTTCCCACCAATATTTGACATGGGGAACGACTTTGAGGAGTGCAAAAGTAATCTTTTCTCTATTCAAAAAGTTATGGATAGAAAAATACCCTTATAGTAGATTCAACCACTTTTCTATAATATCTGTGTCTATATAACCTTTAAATATCGAAATATCAAATTTTATTTGTACCTTAAATGGGGAGGTGCCTCCACTCAAGGAAGATGTGTTGCCTGCTGGTATTCGCCGAAGGATTTGCGCGAAACTATCCATCATTCCATTCATCTATTGTGTGAGGGCTTCCTCAAGAAACATTTTGAAAGGATCTCCTGTCCCATCATCTTTCTTTCTCCTTCCATGAGAGTTTGTTTGGGCGTGCGAGATATTTTTTCCTCAAGAGAAACAAGCTTGAGACCCAATTCTTTTTACCCTGACCTCGTTGGGGACATGCATTAAGACGATAAGGAGCAGATTGATCTGATACCATTGATTAGGATTTTATGAGTAGAACAAAATGAATACAAATTATTAAAATATGCTTAACACATAATAATAGAGATACAATAAAACTAGTTTTCTATTCAATAAGGAAATAAGTTGAAACTCTAAAATGCATTGGAAAACAAGCTTGCTGGAATGGTGGCGGCTTATCTTTGAGAAGAGATGTGACAATTGCGCTCATTCGCAAGAAGATCATTACAATGAGGAGTTGAAGGAATTTTTACAATAAATAGGAATACCAAAAACCCTATACATCCAAAAACCTAACCCTAGGATATGAAGCGCCAAAAGACATGTGGGCCCCGTTTGGGTAAGTTAGTACATCAACTTCCCAGGGTCGTAACTTTTGCATACAATCTCTGTTTTAGGTGCATGATATCCCATTGGAAAGGTATCATAGAGGAGATTAATTTTAGGGGCTCAATCAAAGCCTTTTCCTATCATTGAGAAGCTTGATCCCAAAAAATATTCATTTAGGCCCTCAAAATGGCTCCAGAAGTTAAAAAATGCTAAAAATAGTAAATTGCCAAAATTGCCAAAAACCTGTTTTGAGAAAGTTGGAAAAGGTGGGTGGCCACCGATATCCACCTGGATCAGGGAGCTTGCACTAGGGTGTAAGTTCCACCCAATTAATCCCAACCCCTTCTTGTCTTGATTTTGTGATGTTGGATTTCATCACCAACTAGTGACTTCGAAATAAGAAGGTTTATTTGTGTGTCTAATATCTACATTTTATTAGTGAGTGATGTTTGTTTCTCTATTTGGCCATAGATTTATTTCATTCTTTATTTGGTGTGGCCAACATAAGCCCTCGTCATTCTCGTAGGATCCAAGGGTTACCTCTGGAAGATCTGGAAGAGTATACTCATCTACTTCCTAACTCACTAGAGGGTTCTCCTGAAGGAGCATTCAATAATGATGTAACCTATGATATTGGAAATTATACTCCATTGGAGGATTCCATACTTCCTGTAAATTCTTTATTGAGTGTTGTACGCAATCCACTTTTTCTCTGGATAAATTCATCGTGAGATGTTGTTGTTGAATATTATACTAGAATACCTATTGGACCTCACACAAAGTCTGGTGTAGATGATCCACCCTTTTAGAGTGAGTCATTTAGAACTCTGGTTCATACTCCTGGAAACTTTGATAATATCTCTTCTAGTCCTATTCGTTATCTTTGGAGAACTTCTTCGGGACATTATATTTTTGAAAAACTAGGAATGATTCACTTATGTCAGAGGACCTCTAGTCAACCTATGGAATCACATACACCTGTGAATTCCACTTCTTATATAGTACCCTTGAATCATTTTAATGGCACGACCAATAATTGTTTCATAGTCTCAGGCCAATTATTGGTTGGTTCTCATACAATTCTTCCTCTCCAACTCACTAGCTCTACCATGGTCCCACAAGCTACGCATGTTTCTACCGGAAGTGTAGTAATCACTCAAGCTCCTATTCGAACACCACTTCCTCTTAGACCATATCTGTCACTTCCACCTGGGTATCACGCTCTAAGTACTTCTATTGCTAATCCTTCCCAGAATCTGTCCAGAGGGCCTAATATTTTTGTTCCTCTTGGGTATAATGTTGCTAGTAGTTTTTTTCCTACACCTACCCAAGTTCTCTCTGGGGGGCCTAGCATGCCACCTCCACCTTCACCTGGAGGATCTAATCATTCTAGCCCAAGTAGCTCCAATCGAATTGGAGGCACAAGTCATTATGTTGCTTCTGGTTTTCAAATTATTATTGGAGGTCAACCTCAAGTTGGGGGGAAACCCCAAGTTGGGGGTCATAACCCAGTGTATGGGAAGTATACCCCTGGATTATAGTCTCAACCTTGAAATTTAACTTTCCAATAAAATCAACAACTGCCTGGGGGGAAACTTCCACAAGTTAATTATTTTGTACCCACTAATCCTGAGAAACCATATCCAGGTTCTATGAATCCTAGTTGGGGTCAAGGTTTTCAGTCTAATGCTCCTTTCCAAGGAAGCTTACCCAATCAACCAACTCAAGTTGGCTATTTGACTCAAAACCCTCCACAACTGAATTTGACAGGACCCTCTAATTATCTACAGACTTCTTATGGTCCTACTGGTGTACCTACGGGACTACTTCCTTAGAATTACTAGTTTCCTCAAGTGAACAGACAACTGTCGTTTCTTACTACTTTGGATTTATCGGATTTATCTAGGATTTTGAATGATTCTATCTTTCATTCTCCTTATCAACGAGTCATACCTACCAAATTACAATTAGAAATTCGTAAGTTTGACAGCTGATCACGGGAAGATCCAAATAATCGTGTCACGAATTTCCATCTTTGGTGTTCATCCAATTCATTGATGAATGACTCCATTAGATTACATATTTTCCAACGAATTCTGACAGGTTCGGAAACCAAATGATATATTGAATTTCCATGAGGATTATTCAATGACTTCAACCCCTTATTTATGTATTTTGTAACACATTACCAGCTACCAATCCAATACGAGACAGGAACCAAAATTTTGAGTTCATTTAAACAATCCTTGTCCACTCACATTTATGATCATATTCATGGGTGGAAGAGGAGAAGATGCTTCATCAAATTTCCCCTTCCTGATCAACTACTGGCCGAGTGGTTTACCAAGTCACTAATTGGTCCTATAGCCCGTTATGTTTCCATGGGTGGTGTCATCACTGAAGAGCAGGAAATTAGTCGTGCTCAATACTTGGATCTCATTTATTCGCAAACGGGCACACTATATGACTTGATCCCTGATGCTCCTCTCCCGTCTACAAATCCAACCCCAACACCTCCAATAGCTTCTCATGTTGTTGATGGTGTGATTGGAACTTTCCATGCTGAGACTCAGTCTAAACAAGCCAGTCATTCCAATCACAAGTCTAATATTTCTAATGTACAAAATACTCCTCCTCCAACTCCTTCTCCTGGTAAAACCTTTGAGGTTAATTCGGTTCAATCTACGCCTACCGGTAAAAATCAAAATAAAAAGAAAGGGAAGGGAAAGAATAAGGAGGACAAAAATAATATTAAAAAATCCAATAAACCCAAGACTCATCCTATTGATTAAAAAAGAAAGAACAAACCTCTTTATCCTTGTCTTATATATGGTGAGGATCATTGTACAAAAGATTGTCCATGACGTGTTGAGGTTACTAAGTTAGACTAGGACACCTCCTACACCTGTCATTTTTTCACAACCTTTTGCTTCTCAGCAATAGGCCAAATTGGTCATTCATGACCAACCTTCTCCCTCTACCACATCTTATGTACTTATGTGTATTGGTGACTCCAAGAAGAACGAAGTTGCAGTCGCTACTCGAGCCAAAGATTAATCTCCTTTGAAAGAGAAAGTTAATGATTCACGACCTCCATTGGTTCAACCTCCTCCATCAACTTCACATCCCAGCGGTCCTCTTCATATCAAACAACCGAGTCTAGATAAATTTCTTCTTCCTCCTCCTAAGGGCGTTGTTTTTAAATTGTCGTTTAACCCTCACGCACGTGCTGCTCAAAACTACAGTATTTTAGAAGATCTTGCACAGGCACCTTTTGTGATGTTGGCTATCGAAATCCTTCAAAGTTGTCCTACATAAAGGAAGGCATTGTTAAAGTATATTGGTGGAATTGATCCTACTGATACAAACTTGATAATATTTGACTTGGAAGATCATATTCCAAGGCTTCCTCCTCAATTAGCGTTTCGGATACAAGTGATTGTGGAAAATAAGTAAACATTTGGAACCATTATTGATGAAGGAGCTTCAACTTGTGTCATGCTCGTCACTTGTTGGAAATCCATTGGCTCTCTTGCCCTTAATGAGTCACACAATACTCTTAAAGCATTTAATGGTACAAGATTTAAACCTGATGGTGTTCTTTATTCGTTATCTATTACGTTAGAAGGCAAAGCGGTTACTGATGAGGTTGAGGCATTTGATGCACCTCTCGATTACAACCTTTTACTTGGCTGTAGTTGGATTGATTCCATGTGTCCAGTTGTTTCTACTCTTTTTCATGTGATACGTTTCCCTCACTAAGGAAACATTGTTACTGTCGATCAACTTGCCTTCTTTAATTATGATTCCCATACTAGTAATGTACCTTTCATTGTGAAAACACCTCCCAGTTATGAGAATGTCGATGTGGGTGTTTTAAAAGATTCATCGTTAATGGGTGTGTTCCCCATTCCACCACCTGATACTCCTACTCCTTTGCCTCAATTAACATGATATCAACCATTGTTGGTGAAATACCTGAGTCTTATGACCCTTGGATAGTACCTAGCTCTAACGATTTTCTTCGTTATGACAATAAAATGCCTTTAAGTCCAGTAGAATTGGCTTATCAATCTATTCAATCGATAACTCCCTCTCCTCATTCTCTCTTAGATACATCTTTGTATCCATTTTGTGTATTATTTCACACCGATGAAATTATTATGAAAATCATGTCTATGGAAGATACCCCATGGTACGATGGGCATCATCACTCTATTATCTACCTGGAACTGGAGACCATAGAGACTTATCAATGGATTTCAAATATGTCTATTGTTGTTACTATTTCCCATGTTCCTTAACTAATACACGATGTTTTGTACGAAGGGAACTTGAGTAACACTTCACCTACCATCCCTTTAGATATTTCTATTCAACCTGGAGTCATGGAAAATGTTCACATTGGTGCCTCATGTTCTGTTGATGAGGTCCAAATTTATAAATCTATTTTCCAAGAATTTCGTGATGTTTTTTCTTGTAGTTACAAAGAGATGCTTGGAATTGATCCAAATATCATTGTACATGAGATTAATACTTACCTGGACACTAAACCCATTTTACAGAGACTTCGCCCAGTACATCCACACAAATTTGTTGCCATTAAACTCGAAGTTGAAAAAACTTCTTAAAGCCGTTTTTGTCTATCCTGTGGCTTTGAATGATTGGGTGTCTAATCTTGTTCTGGTTACAAATAAATAAGGCACGATCCTTGTTTGTGTAGATTATAGGGATATCAACAAGGCTTGTCCCAAAGAAAATTATCCAACCCCTTTCGTTGACCAGTTCGTTGAAAACTGTGCCGGGAGTGAAATCTTCTCTTTAATGGATGGTTTCTTTGGCTATAATCAAATCAATATTTTACCTGTGGATCAACATAAGACTTCTTTTATCTACCCTTAGGGAACCTTCTCATACCAAAAACCACCTTTTGGTCTCAAGAATGTTGGTGCGACTTTTCAATGTGCTATTTCTTACACTTTTCATGACATTAAGCACATTGTACAACCTTACCTGGATGATTTACAGGTGCATTCCATGCGTCGTCAAGATCACTCGACACATTTATCACCATTTTCCTACACTCTCGCTATTATCGCATACAATTGAATCCATATAAATGCATTTTTTGTGTGAGTCCGAACAACTTCTTGGTTTTATCATTTCCACACATGGGATTAGGGTGGACCCTCTGAAGGTTGAATCTATTCTCAATCTACCTCATCCTTCTACATTGTGCCAGCTCCAAATTTTACAAGGGAAGGAAAAAAATTTATGTCGATTCATCCCCAACTATGTTGAATTAACAAAAGGTTTTACTCAACTTCTTAAAAAGGGTCAAGATTTTGTATGGGACGACACTTCCAACAAAGCCTTTGAAGATTTTAAACTTTCCTTAACCCGTACACCACTCTTATTTCCACCCGATTATATTTGATATTATTTCTTATACTTAGCTTTTTTGGACTCTACCATCGCTGTGGTTCTAGTCCAAGAGGATGATTCACATGATGAACATGTCATCTACTATTTGAGTCTGAGTCTCACGACCACCGAAACCAAATATTTTCATGTGGAGAAAATGGCCTTGGCAATTGTTCAAGTTTTTCAAGTTTTTCGTCATTATATCTTGTTACGCAAAACCACAGTCATTTATGATTGCAACCCTATGCAACACATCCTTACTCTACAATTGTTGGGGGGGAAATACTCCAAATGGATAGTCATTCTCTAGGACTTTTATTTGGAATTTGAGTGTGCCAAATCAAAGAAATCTTTGGTTTTTGTCGAATCGATATGTGACCTTCCCTCTACTGAGACAAAAAATGTGGTGGAGGATTCCTTTCCTGATGAGTCTCTCTTTCTAATAATTTTTTATGACATATGGTATGGAGACATTATCATTTATCTCCAAACCCAAACTTTTCGTCTCGATCTTTCTCGTGTGGATCGTTGTCATGTTCGGTATCAATCGCGTCAATGCATTATCCTTGGTGATACCTTTTATTGTCATGGTATTGATTCAATCTTTCGACGATGCCTAACCTATGATGAAGCTGAGAAAGATTTGAATGCATGTCATTCTGGAGAATGTGGCGGTCATATGTCTGGGTATGCCACTACCCAAAATATATTATGAGCTGGTTACTTATGGTCTTTGTTGTTTAAGGATTTCATTAGTTCCATCCATAAATTCCATGCTTTTAAAATGTATAACAATAAGATCCAATATCATCCTTCTCCTCTCTACCCCGTAGTTTCTGCTGGTCCATTCGCTAAATGGGGCATTAAATTCATGACATGTAACCCTCACTCAGTCAGGGAGCATGGATACATCATCATAGTTGTGGATTATTTCACTAAATGGGTTGAGGCTATGCATACATTTGATAACACCAGGAAACCTGCAGCATTATTCATATCCAATAGTATCATTACTAGATTTTGTGTCCCTCAAGCCATCATCACTAACCATAGTAGTCATTTTCGCAATTTCATGATGTCTGAACTTACCAAAAAGTTGGGTCCTCAACATGAAAACTCAACACCTTACTATCCACAGGCCAATGGCTAGGTTAAAGCAATTAACAAATTTCTTACTACTATGCTTCGACGAATGATAGGAATTGACAAGTCAAGCTGGCACATGATGCTCTTCTCGGCATTATGGGCCTATCAGACATCTGTTAAATCTGCTACAGGGTTCACACATTTCCAGTAAGTATATGGTATTGAATCTATTATGTTGATTTAATGTGAAATCACATCCTTGAAACTAGTTGTCAAACTTCTCCCTAACATCTCAACTGAAGAGAAACATCTCTTGTGTCTAATGAAATTAGACGAGACTCGTCGTGATGCTGCCTTAGTCATTGAAACTCAAAAGAAGCGTGTCAAAGATCAATATGAAAATCATGTCAAACCACATTTTTTTTCTAAGGGTGATTTAGTTCTTCTTTACGAACATGATCGTGATGTAATTTAACCCAAATTTCCCAAGAAAAAAAATTGTTAGGGGACATTAAAGTTCCTGGACTCTCTAACATTGATTGTGATACAGAGATAATCCATTAAACATATCATTATTTCTTTATTGTATGCATAACATTTTTATCATCGTTATTGGATTATAAACATACACTTATTTGTATTGAAGAAAATGCGCAATAGACTATCATTAATCGTCTATCGTCTACTTCTACATATTTATCCTAGCTCCGATCAACAATGTATATTATAAACTATAGACTATCACATAGTCTATACATAATACTAACCAGTAAGATATATGTATTGTTTATCGTATAGACTATCATATGTATATAACCCTAATACTATCCATATCAATATACATTTCACTTACCATATAGACTATCATGTAATGCTAACATTAGCCACAACAATATATACATTGTTCAACATATAGATTATTATATGGATACCAAATGCTAATACTATCCACAATATATGTATATCATTTAATATACATCCTATTATATGGATACCATAACATGTTTGACTTTAGTATAACAATATACCTATCATTTAACATATAGACTCTTATATGTTACCATAACATTAATATTATCCCAACGATATATCTATTGTTTAATATATAGACTAATATGTTACTATAACATTAATACTATCCCAACGATATACCTATCGTTTAACATATAGACTAATATGTTGGTACCATAACGATGTATGCACTTAGCATAGTGTAGTGAGCATATATCAATACATTGTTGGAAGATTAGTTGTTGTCATCGATGTCAACCCTAGTCATGGGTTTTGGACCACAAGATTGATGAAGGTATTTGGACATAAAGCAAAATGCACATGCAGATACAACACCCATGGATGGATAGTATACATCATGTTGTTTCCGGTGGTATGTGGCATGTCACGTGGATCCTCATGGTTGAGGAGAAATAAATTTTTGAAGATGACAAAGTGAATTGAAGAAGGAAGTA
>ML777724.1:2371097-2389599 GCA_009831015.1 Picea engelmannii
TTACCTTTTAAAATCTCTTAAACCACTTTGATTACTTTGACCTTTTGGGGCTTCTAGATGACATATGAGGGTCCTCCAACTTCGTAAGGACATAACTCTCAAACCGTGAGGAGTTATGTGACATTCTACATACCACCAGAAATTGCATGACATGTACTATCCATATAGAATAGTATTATATGAAAATATATCATAACGCATACCGTTACCCATCAAACAAACTTGGGTCCATTACCCAAACCTGGGGTCTCCAACTTCTCATGGCCATAACTTTCTAACCGTGAGGAATTATGTGGCGTTCCACATACCACCGGAAATTACATGACAAGAAATATCCATCTAGGATATTTTCCTTGACAAATTTACTTTCCTTCATCTCATTATTCCACAATTAAGCATGGGTTCTCTTACTCCACAAAGCGTCTTCCAATGAGGGATTTCACCATAAGGGGACCACTTTGGAGTTCATCCATATTTACTTCTTATCAACCATGACAAAAAAAATAATGAGTCATATTTACATCAAACACTATTGGGTCCATTACCCAAACCTTTGTGCTACAAGTCTTTCTTTAAGGGTTGACGTCAATGACAACCAACCTTGGTTGACAGGTCAAGTTTGCAGGCATTTACTCCTGGTTGTTTCATTAATGGAGAGGCATGTCTCGTCCTTCCAGACTTGACACTTAGGTGATAATTGCCAACGTGGGCTTGCCACCTCCTTGACTTCACATGGAACTACATAGGGTGTACCGACAACTATTACTCCTCTTTGCGAGGCCTTTGAGATTACATTCACTCATTGTTTGCCCACTTTGGTCCTGTAATAAGAAACTTACCTCTACGTTGTATACGAAATTGGCCTCTGCAATGTAACTAACATTTTCCCCTGCTTTGTATATGGTCGACGACTTGGGAAGCTCAGCCCTGGTAACAATGGAAGGAGGCAATTCATATCTGGTTATTCTATGTGCAAGGTAAGTAAAACAATTTGTTGCTTATGTATACCATGAATCAATCCTCTATTTTGATGAAATGTAGAAATAAAAGAGAGGTCTATGACCAGACTCCCCATTTTTTCTCTCTCTATTTAGGATTTACATTGTATTATTGTTGCACCTCTGTAAGCATTTTCCTCCCAGGGTTCCTCTGCGTTTAAGGTTTTCGAGGCTGGAGGGCAATTGATTTTTCCCCAGTTGGTTGTTGTTTTGCTACCCCATACTTGTGACGGTTATTTTATGTCATGAAAATGTTTTTAAAGGTTGAACCCTGGTCTGTCTCATTTCACCGTTATAACCCTACTAATCCTATGCTATGGAACTTGTCGTAAGAATCTCGAGACTTTCTACATTGACTGCTATTATCCCGACCTGTCTATTGTCAAAAAATCTGTAGGACATCTTCGCAATTGGTACTCTGTATAATTATATAGTAATACTAAAATTATATAGTAATACTAAACCTCTGTGGGGAGTTTGAAATTTTCCCTCTGTATAATTATAAATAGCACCGTTGACCCTCTATGGGAATTCAAAATTTATGCTCTGTTTATGTGAATAGCGGTATTTAACCCTCTGTGGAAATTCGTAACTACACTCTGTGTAACTTTATTAACACTCTAGGGAATTCGTAATTACGCTCTGTGTGGTTATATTTAGCAGTATTAATCCTTTGTGGGGATTTTTAGATTTACGCTTAGTTGTAAATATATCTAGCAATATTAATCCTCTATGGGAATTTGTATATTTACGCTTTGTTGTAAATATATCTAGCAATATTAATCCTTTGTGGGGATTCGTAGATTTTCTCTCTATGTAACTACATATAACAGTATTAATCCTCTGTGGGAATTTGTAGATCTATGCTCTGTGTAAACATTAACATTCTGTGGAAGGGTTTTTGTATTTACTTTCTGTGCATATAATTAGAAATATAAAAAAGGGTTTAATCGTTTGAAACGACACTTTCTTGTACCCCCTCGTTATAAAACGATTTCTCTGTCGGGAGGGATTTGGTTCTTACTATAGTGTTATTCAGTTTCTGTGATTCAATGTGAACAATACATCGGTCACAACTCTCATGTGACTCTTATGAACATGTGAAAACACACAGGATGCATCTTATGCACCTCTTTAGATTTTAAATATTTAAATGTGAATATACACAGGGTTCGGAGAAAATATAAATGTGCGAATCTTGTTGATTAATCTATGCATAGTCTAATTCTATGCTAGTTATGTGTTGTCACATCTCTTTGTTTGAATGTTAAGTTTTATGCACGGTTACATGAAATTAATGATTGGTCCCTTTTCTGTTTTGCGAGGGTACCCATCAGTCGATTTTGGGTTCACTTCTCCTCCTCATGGATCGTGGACAGATTGTCACACAAGAACAAGTGGCGATCTGATTCTTCGTCGAACTCATGCTAAGTATTGTCCTTGAATTATTCTTAATATTTGATTTCCATTAAAATGCTATCATAGTTTACTAAACCCTCATCTTTCTCTTTTGCAGGTTGTGTAATTCGAGGTAATTGGATAAAGAAAAACCACTTGCTCAAAAGGTATTCGAGTTCTAATCTATGTGTGCATTACTTCAGTTACATACATATTTTATGCATACTTGGTTACATACATATTTTATGCATACTTCTTAGATTATGTTTACAATACAAGTGGTAATGGAGTCTTTGGCCTATGGTACTCCAACTGTAATATTTGAACCATGATCGATTGAATACACAGGTTGTTTTTGTAAATACTTTGAACAAGGTTCATTTGAATATGAAAGTTACTTTTGCAATACACTTGTAGTCTACTGAATCACTATCTTTCTATGGTGATAGATAATATAAAGATTATATATGGATTGTTATTCGTTGTCTATTCTCTATGGTATTTGTTTATGTACAGATTTAAATGGAAATTCGATATAATCCAATGGTTCATAGGAACATAACAGATAGTCCTATCATTTCTTTATGCATGAGCACATATATATTTATATCTATATAATTAATTATAGCATAAAATAGTTCTTCCATTTCTTTATGTCTGAGAACATCCATATGTGTGTGTGTGTGTGTGTGTGTGTGTGTGAATATATATATACCATCATCACATTTCAATTACCCAATATAATATCATTCCACTATAATAAGCCATCATATTCCTAACAATTAAAAATCAAAAGCATAACATTGACAAGGAATACAAGTCTAGATACATATCTAAAACCTGATTGTTATAACCCTAAATTGCACCACACATGCTTACCTCGCATCAGGCCAACTCATATATTTTTCTTGCCAAAGCCATGTTGAATAAACTCTGGAAAACCCTCTTAAAACAAGTGGCATGCACCCTAACCCTCTACTGCACGCGTTGGAACGCTGGCAGGCTTACTACTGCACGCATTGTAACGCTGGCTAGCCTACTACAGCCCGCGTTTATCTAACAAAGCACACAAATAGGAAAGTTGCCGACGGGACAAAAAGATTTGGGTCAGTTAACTGAAACTCCCAGCCATGCATGGCCAAGAGTTCATCCAAAACCCTAGCTCCTTCTAGCCTATAAAAGAAGGGGTAGGGGTACTATTTGGAGGAGGAAAATCATAGCAAAGAAACTCTGCCCAATTACTGAATCCATTTGTCCCAACCCTTTAGCCTTTCCTCAGGCTTAAGGAGAATTAAAGCAAAGAAGTTGGAGGACAAAGACGAGGAGGAGCCCAGGATCAGGATCAAGGAGTGGTGGCCAATCTCTATCATTATTGTAAGTTGATTCATCTTGAGATTAATAAAAGAATACTTTTCCCGTCCCAATGCATGAGTTTTATATGTTTTATTCGATTTATGCTTAATCTCTAACCCTCTAGTAGAAAAGTAGCATGCATGCGTAGTGCTTTGTCTTGATTGCAGGATTGTCTTTGGAAGGAGCAGTAGAAGCAAGTGGATAAAGCGCAACGGAGGATCTACACCAAACATCAGTAAAAAGGTTAGTAGGTTCTTTCCATGTTTGCATGTGAAAAAGGGTTTTAGGTTTGGGGTGGTAGGTTAAAAGTGATTTCTTAAGGGTCATGATCTGCATGCAAGTTTATCTCTAGCTTGTTAGTCTGTAGGGTATTATTTCCCAACAACAGAATTGTCAACTCCACTGGGGATGATACTCTTAGGGTTTTCGGATTTTGTTGAAGGTTTTTGGGTAGTTTGAGGAATTAGATTCTCTGTTTCTTTGTTTGTCTGTTTTCTGTTAGGTCAGAGCTAACAGGGAACTTGGTTCTTTATACCAGTTTTTCCTTGACTGTGCTTGACATTTATTATTGGGACACACAGAGGTACACACGGCCTGCAAAAGGCCTGCACGCGTGTAACTTGCGCCCTAACCTTCTACATCTCGCGTTTGAATGCTTGTTGTAGTGGTTTCAGTAGCGTGTAGGGATCAGAAAGCTTAAGAGGCAGTCTCCTCTTCCCTGTCAGAATTTTACATTCTCAGAGGGCTTTCTGGATCCTGTCCGGGTCTTGCTGGTTCACTGTCTTGTCTCAATTTTCTTTATTTCTTTTGTTTTCTTTTTGAAATTATTTTTCTTTTTTGTTAAAGAAGAGGCATCCAAGCCTTTAAGAGACCCTGGTTGTCAATATAAAAGGCCTTTTCCAAGTCTGGGCTGCCTGTGTTTGTTTGGTCTTATCATTTATACAGACCCGCGGCCTGTGCAAGTTTTGCCCACGGGTACCTGCGTGCTGTTATAGCTCAGCACGCGTTTGCATGCGTGTTGTTTCAATGACAGTCGCGGGCTTGACTGGTTGTTTTTCAGCCTGGGTGGGGCAGTCAACCCCTCCTGTGGTGAGAATTGTGCCTCTCAGGGGTTTGAGCCTAGGGATACATAGTCAGTAGGTTAGGGCCTCTCATTCTTAGCCTGGTTTTTTCTTAGTTGATTGTTGATAGAAAAGATAAAAAGAAAAAGATTTTATTTTATGGTTTTTAGACAAGTGTAAGAGTCGGTGCTTTCTTGATTGCCATTGTGTGTCTTTGCTCTGGTTCTTTGCGATCTGTGCTTTAAGCCATAATTTTATTTTGTTTTTTTGGTTTTGTGCTTGTCGGCATTTTCCCTTTGTTGCTTCATTTAGCACTAAAAAAAAAAAAAAAAAATTCTCTTTTTTCATTTGCTTCTTTGTTTGAAGATTGTGTTGTTGCATCAATAGCTAGGAAGAAGTCTTTTTTCATAAGTTTTTGCAGTGCATTTAGAGCATAAGTAGCTCGCAGATTGAGCAAAATTCCTTTATGTTTGCTGCATGAAATCTTAGAAAAGTTGAAAAGAAAAAGAAGTCTTTCTTGTTGAAAAGTTGATGGTTTTTGCATTGTTTGTAAAAGTTTTTGTTTCCAAGCATTTCTTGTTCATTTTTATTTAAGTCTTTACACACCATCAGTTTCACCTTCATACCTTGTGACGTAAAAAAAAATCCCATTAAAAGCAACGCTAAGTTAAAATCTATTAGACTCTTTTTGTTTGTAGGGTTCATACACTAGCTCAGGACTAGGGCCTTGGAATAGGTTGGAGAGTAAATTCTCCAAGGCCACTCAAACCAAACATCGGATTCTGTCATAGGGAGTGTAGAAGTCCAGTTACGTGAAATTTATCCGGGACCCCCCTCTAACACGGGGGCTAAACACGAGGTCCCGTAAGGAAAGGTAGCGGAGATAACCCCTCCAAAGCCGGACCGAGCATAGTGGAGAACACATATCGAGGATTTTTTAAGGGATTCCGTTGTTTGCATTTTCCACAGGGCTTCGTGGGTCTCGAATCCATTAGAGGTCCTCAGTTGTCTTCCAGACCATTTTCTCTCGATACCCTTGACAGGTTTCGGGCTTGATACGCTGTTCATTGTGGTCTACCTGACTATTGACTGTACCCGCCTCGTGACTGTTCACGTGTTGGAAAACTAGTTGCCAATCTTTTCTAAGGACATACACAGGTGACTGCAGGGGTATACCACAGTACCTAGGATAGACATCGGGCCATGCTTTGCAGAGTATACCCGGAGGGTGCTTCCGTATTCGAGTTGCACTTGCACCGGTAAGTTGCTCTAGTGTTGGTTGTTGTAACTGTTCTTCCAACTAGTTTAGTGTTTGCTTGATTTATCTCTTAGGGGCTTCTTTTTTAGTGTGTGCTACTGTTTGCACGTCTAGAATACCTTAGCGTGTCATGAATCTTCTCACACAATGGAGGATTCAGAGCTCCGTCGGTCACGAAGGCTTCTAGGCCTGCCGTCGGTTATACTGGAGCCACCCCCGCCACCATTGAGGCGAAGGCTAGACCAACAAGGGTCTTTCGAAGCTACCGGGTTACAAACCATTGAACCCGAACAACTCCCAGAGGAATCAACCACCAATCTTGGTTCGGTTGAAACCCCAACCCCTGATACTTGACCGCAAGTTATTGTGCCAATTCAATTTTACGAATGTCTATCAGTGCCTCACACAGCTATGGCAACAAACGCTGTTACTTCTACTGGGAATTCTTCCATTCCCATCACCGTTGCTACCACAGGAGAATCATCTCCTAACTTTCCGTCGTTGGTCCGGGCCACCATGGTCTCAACCACAACTACATTGCACAGTGGACCGTCCCGATCTATCACGACGACCACACCTCCCTTCACACCTAGTGCGACAGGCCCTCTGTTTTCATATGGTATGCCTAGTTCAGGTACAAGTCCTGCACTCACTCACTCCACTTTACAGACTTTGGGTCTGGGGGCAAGGAGCTCTAACGCTCCTCTGCAAGGTCAACTTGGGGGCATTCCTGTCCCTTTCAATACTTTTCCTTACGCTGGAGGTCATATCTCTCCTTCGTCCCCTTTGCTTGGTGGTCTGCATCAGCAGTCCGCCGGGCAGCCTGCACACACGAGTTCATTTGGAGCTGGGAGTCAAGGAACACCTGCGCAAACTCTGCCAGTAGGTTCGTCATCATTTATTTGGAACGGGACATTTGGTAATAACACTTTCGCATCCATTGCTTTCCCATCTGGGGGTACACCCATTTTTGGACAGTCTACTCCGGTGCAGGGTACTATTCCTGCGCCGGGGGCACATATACCAGGACCTTGGAACTCAGGACAAGGATCTGTTCCTTCCTCTGGAATGTCGTTCTGGAGTAATTCTTTCCACAGCCAATGGATCCTCGGACAGACTTCTATGCCTCTCCCCTCGGGACCGGCATGGGGTAATCCTTTCCAAAGTCCGTCAAACATGATGAATTCCCAACATCCTATGTCCTTCGTGGGGAATTATCCAATGATGTCTCCTCAGATGAAAAATCCTTACGCTGGTCAGGGCCATGGTTTCTACCAGAATCCGGGCCAGCAGCCAAACTTTTCCTGGCAACCTGGTGCCAGTCAAACTCCAGGACCCTTTTTTCCAGGCTATCAGCAGCAACCCAAACTACCATTCCTGGTGACATTACACTTGCCATATTTGACACGGTTGTTGAATGATCCTATCTGTCACGATCCGCRTTGGCCTCCTATGCTGACGAAGTTGCCTTCGKACATCCCAAAGTTCGAGGCCAAGCCTAACGAAGATCCAGGTGATCACGTGACTACTTTCCACCTGTGGTGTTCATCTAACTCATTGAAAGATGATTCCATTCAGTTGCGATTGTTTCAATGCACTCTTATCGGGAGTGCCGCGAAATGGTACATCGAGCTTGATCGCTCACGATATTCTTGTTTTGGCGAACTGGCTATGGCCTTCCTTAACCATTTCCAGTTACCTGTGAGATACGACGTGGGCACAGAACTGCTTGCCAATTTCAAACAGACAACAGCAGACCATATCTCTGATCATATCCAAGAGTGGTGATGCCGAAAGAGTCTAATCAAAGTACCAGTTCCACCAGCATTCCTACTTGAGTGGTTCCTTAAGTCTTTAGTACCGCAATTATCCAAAGACGTCACAACTTCTGGGGTTTTCTCCGAAGAAGATGCCATCATGAGGGATCAACAGTTTGAGCTCATCTATTCTCAGTCTGGTTTATTATACAACATCCTGTCGGATGCTCCACGATCAATACTGGATAAAACTAGATGGAGGGCCAGACCACATGCCGATGGTATCGTTGGTTCGGCACAAACCAAGCACGTTGAGCAATTGACAAAACAATTGCAGCAGTTATCTATCCAACACTCAGTGGCTAGCCAGACTACTGCTTTGGCTGCTCCTCCTACCCAAACGTCGAAAGTACACTCTGTGTAGACGACTAACCCAAAGGCCACCCAGCAGCCCGAAGGGAAGAAAAAACAATGCAAGAAGGGTAAGGGGGATAAAAAACCCACTGATAATGTTGGCGAGGGTACTACAGAAAAATGGAAGGTGAGGTATCCGTGCAATTTGTGTGCAGAAGACCACCCGACCCATCTGTTTCCTCGACTTGCAGAGGCCCAAAAGTTTGTCACACAGCAACAACAAGCCATGTTGACTAACCCCTTTCAGCATGGGAAAAATTTAACTCAAGCATCTATAAGTGTCGAAGGGGGCAGCCAGGAAACCTGCCCTCCTCCAAATAATTCCTCTTCCGCGAATGTATATATGGTTAGGGGTGATGCTTTAATAACGACTAGAGCGCACGACTATAGTAAACCAAGCGCCTCTGAGAAGGGCAAAGAAGCCGAGATCCCATCTCTTCCTCTACAGATCGAGAAGACATTGGGTGAAAGAATGACACGCATTCCAAAAGGTGCGTTTAAGAGAGCTTATCACAATCCAAACGCAAGGGCCGCCCAGAATTACTCTGTGGTGGAAGATTATCCCAAACCCCTTGTGCTATGTCTGCTTTGGAGGTCCTCCAAAGTTCCCCTGCTCAGAGGAAATCCTTGTTGACTGATTTAGGCTCTACTGAGAGTTGTAACCTGGGTACCATCATGCTAGATACGACTGACTTGAAACCTCGTCTGCCTTACCATGTCGCGTTTTAGATAGTAGTGGCTCATTCCATGAAAACTTTTACATAGAATATCTTCTGCACTGTGGTCGACGAGGGTGCTTCGACTTGCGTTATGTTGTTAGCATGCTGGAAATCCATTGGTCAGCCCGAGTTGTCTCCATCACCTACTCTTTTCACTGCGTTCGACGGTCGTTCATTCCGACCACATGGCATCATTCCTTCTTTCCCTGTGTAGTTAGGAGGGAAGACCGTGTGCGTCGAAGTAGAGGTAGTCGATGCCCCCCTCGACTACAATATATTGTTAGTTCATAGTTGGACTTATGCTATGCAAGCTGTGGTCGCTACAATTTTTTGAGTCTTATTATTTCCGCACGAAGGCTGGATAGTGACCATCGATCAATTGTCCTTCTCTAGACCTGACCCAAATTTGGGGGCATCCACGGTTCCCATGATTGATAATCCTCAAGTCGGTGTCGTTAACGTAGGAGTTAGTTTGTGTCCATCTTTGATGGGTACTTTCGATTACCCACCTCCTCATGGCGATGTCAAGTTTATATCAACTCACCACAAGGCTGAGATTTTTCACGTCTGGTTGTTCCGCACGACTTACTTTCAGGATCCATGGATTCTTCCTTCCCCATCAGCCACAATGGATGAGACAGGGCACTCCGGCATGTCCATGCCCTTGTCGGTTGCTAAAGTAGCATACTCTTTAGCCCAACAAACTTCAGCTAATCCTGATCTGACTCCTGCACAAGAGTTGGATCCACCTGTAGAGCCTATCTGGGCTCAGAGTTCTCTCGCCCATACCGATTCCTTAGACTTAGTCTTTCCTTCTGACAAAGTAGTAATCGAGGCAATGACTAGTCCGGACAAACCTTGGGAGGATCTTCATCACAGATCATATTTCCTCCCAGAGTTAAGCCGAATCGAGGCAGGAGAATTCACTATCACCATGACGGGAGATCAGCCGTGTCCTATTAACCTCTTAGCTACATAGGAAATTTATGCTGAGGTCAATATGGTGACTATTGCTGAAACTCTACCTATCAATATCTCCAGAACCCCTGGCGTCATAGACAATGTTTTCGTTGGAGCATACAGCTCCCCCGAGGAGATGCCAGGCATTGACCCACAAAGAGTCTATCATGAGCTAACTTTGTTGTTTTTCAAGATCGCTTTGAGATCCGAAAGCAACATCCGGTGAGACTGCATTTATGCTTTTTGATCTCGTTCGGATTAACTGAGAAAAGTAACCATTATGGAGTCTTCTTTAAGCCCTTTTCAGACTCCTTAAAGATGAAAAGATTGTTGAGTGACCTTGTTTCTTCACTCTCGTTAAAATGGTCCAGAAGAACATTCCTTAAACGGGTCTCCTTTTAAGCCCTTTTCAGACCCTCTAAACATGAAAATATTGCCAAGTGATCTTGTGGCCTTTCACGCTCGTTAAACTGAAATTTGAAGTCACATCTATCCGGCGGTAGTTTACCCCTTTTTTGGTCCGGACGGTCAAATGTACGAACAAAGGAATACTCTATTGAATTTCCATTCTTTAGAAGAGTATCCTCAGGTAAGATTTTATTCCTTTTTCGGGCCTGAGGAACTAAATTTACGAAAAAGAAACCCCCCCGGAGTCCATAGTTAAGCTCTTTTCAGACTCCCTAAAATTGAAAAGATCGTCGAGTAACCTTATTCTTTCACACTCGTTAAAATGGTCCAGAAGAACATTCCTGACGGAGTCCATAGTTAAGCTTTTTTCAGACTCCTTAAAATTGAAAAAATAGTCGAGTGATCTTGTCCTTGTCACACTCGTTAAAATGGTTTTGAATTGACGTCTAATCGGTGCTAGTTTACCCCTTTTTCGAACCGACTAGACTATTGTCGAAAAAGGTACCCCAATGGAGTTTCCTTTTATGCTTTTTCAGACTCTCTAAATATGAAAAATCACCGAGCTTCCCTTCTTTGGGCTCGTTAAACTTACATCGAAGGACGTTACCATTGTGTGTTCTATCAACCGCATTTGCATCCTTTACCCATCAGCCTAGTAACAGTTTGCCTTTACGTCTTAACACCTTTGGCCACTGGAGGATTTTTCCCGAGTATCATTTCCCTAGAACATCAGTCTTGACCTTGCGCATTGAGCTTGTATGTTTGATGTACTCATTCCTCCACTGTAACGTAATATTCCTTTATTCTTTTTTTCAAAATCATTGAAAAGAACAAAAAAATCAAATATACCCCAAAAAGAGGATGGGAAAAGTATTTTCTTTATTGGCAGCATCATGAGTCACCCTTGGATAAAGCACATCTGTCCTTTTGATTCATCAGACTTTGGATATGTAGTACGACCTTAGGAAGCTTTGCTCGCTATATTGAGTTGTGTCCTCCACCATTTGGTTACTCTTCCAAACATATGGAGAGTTTGTGTTGCCTCCTGCTTCGTAGACTTATGATTAACAGATATGCTGCCTGAGTCTTATCACATGTCATGCTATTGTCCAAGGGAAGTTTGTCACTAAGCCTAAGTCATCCCCTCTGCAATATGTCTCTTGTCYGCATACTCGGCCATCCTGAACATCCAATCAAGTATTTGTTCAAAATCACTGAAGCCTTTAGTCCGATCATCAAGATTATCAAGTCCATAACCGAAGATCTGTCGAAGACCTCTGGGTAGTTCAGTTGTACACTCATATTACACTCCTACCCGAGTTTTAGAAGATTTTGAAGTTGTTTCTCGAGCTTTGAAGTACAACCGTCAGGCCAAATCCGCTTCTGGGAGATGGATACTTTAGATGTATATCTTTCTGATTTCGAGATGTAGCTCCACTGTGTATTGTTCACGGCTACTCTTCATAGTTGTTTGACATGGATCTATAGTGTATTTGATTGGTATCCATGGTTCTATTTTATCCCGAGCATGGGTATGCCCGCCTCGGTGAGACATTTGATATTTTTTACAGACGGCACCTCTTGATTCCTGATTCCTGGGCTCACTCATTCAACATATTAGTACAGATTGGTAAAGAATTGATAATGTATTTCGACCATCAGTTGCTCTTCTGACCTCACACATTAGGGGGCATCTGTTATAACCCTAAATTGCACCACACATGCTTACCTGGCATCAGGCCAACTCATATCTCTTTCTTGCCAAAGCCATGCTGAATAAACTCTGGAAAACCCTCTTAAAACAAGTGGCACGCACCCTAACCCTCTACTGCACACATTGGAACGTTGGTAGGCTTACTATTGCACGCGTTGGAACGCTGGCTAGCCTACTACAGCCCACGTTTACCTAACAAAGCACAAAAACAGGAAAGTTGCCGACGGGACAAAAAGATTTGGGTCAGTTAACTGAAACTCCTAGCCATGCATGGCCGAGAGTTCATCCAAAACCCTAGCTCCTTCTAGCCTATAAAAGAAGGGGTAGGGGTACTATTTGGAGGAGGAAAATCATAGCAAAGAAACTTTGCCCAATTGCCGAATCCATTTGTCCCAACCCTTTAGCCTTTCCTCAAACTTAAGGAGAATTAAAGAAAAGCAGTTGGAGGACAAAGAAGAGGAGGAGCCCAGGATCAGGATCAAGGAGCTGTGGCTGATCTCTATCATTATTGTAAGTTGATTCATCTTGAGATTAATAAAAGAATACTTTTCCCATCCCAATGCATGAGTTTTATATGTTTTATTTGATTTATGCTTAATCTCTAACCCTCTAGTAGAAAAATAGCATGCATGCGTAGTGTTTTGTCTTGATTGTAGGATTGTCTTTGGAAGGAGTAGTAGAAGCAAGCCGATAAAGCACAACGGAGGATCTACACCAAACATCAGTAAAAAGGTTAGTAGGTTCTTTCCATGTTTGCATGTGAAAAAGGGTTTTAGGTTTGGGGTGGTAGGTTAAAAGTGATTTCTTAAGGGTCATGATCTGCATGCAAGTTTAGCCCTAGATTGTTAGTCCGTAGGGTATTATTTCCCAAAAACACTGATGCTGGAATCCAAATGGAACAACCATGTTCCACCCAATCATAGAATAGAACAACCAAGTTCACTTGCCCTATTCGCCCCCTATCCTGACCATGAGTCCATAAGGGCAAACTGAATGATCCTCCTTAGCTACAGTCACCATCCACAGATCAGAAATTTCTTTGCCTCACACTAACAATGCTCATAACAACAAAATAGTTTCTTTTCTCCAACATAATATGTAGTGTCATGCCTCCTCCATATGTTGTTTTTATATGCATCTTGTTCCTATGTCTTTCCTTCTCTCCTTGGGAAATTCGCATCTTTACAAATCCCTAATTTTTAGGAGCTGCTAGTGATCAAATTCCACATTTTCCACTTGTAAAAATCATCCTTGAGATAACTCAAACATGTTCCCCACTCATGGAGTCATGGTCAATTATTTCTAACCTGGTTGTTCCATTTGTCTTCCAGCATTTAATTTATAAAAATGTTGTCTTTCACATGTGTCAAAAATAAAAGAGGTTAGTTGGGAAAGTCAAATATTTACCCAACAATCATCAAATAATTAATTACAATAACAAAAATTCCAAATTTGGATTTGCCATAAATGGCAAATAATTTCCAAATTTGAATTTTCCAAATATGGAAATTTATTCCAAAGTTCACTTAGACCTTAATATTCTAATTGTTGGGGATATTACATCCTCTCCTCCTTACATACAACACTATATTTAGTGTTCATTCCTCTCTCGGAATAGGGTTGGATAATATTTCTGCAAATCTTCCTTCAATTCCGAAGTGGCCTTGTTAGGGATAAAGTGCTTTGATTGCACTTTTTTCTGGGCGATGGCTCTATTCCATAGTATTGTTTCTTTCCTATCCAGAATGCGCAGAGGTTCCGCTTGGAACTTGCCTTCTGGTTCCACCTACACCATGTTCCAATCAATGATGTGAGTAGGATCATGAACATAATTTTTTAATAAGGAAACATGAAAAACATCATGAACTTTTAAGTTTGCAGGAAGTGTTAGTTGATTCGAGTTAAAATCTCGAAGGGGCCACAAAACCTGGGCACCAACTTTGAACAATTTCCTAGCTTTAGAAAGCTCCTCCTTGCTTTGACTTTCAGATATACATGGTCCCCAATTTGAAATTCCTGGTGTCTCCTTTTTAAATCTGTGTAGCTTTTCTGTCGGTCTTGAGCCTCCTTCAAATTTTGTTGTACCCTTTTTACCATTTTCTTCATTTCCTGGAGCATTTCTGGTCCCATCATAAGCTTGTCACCTGGATTATCCCAGCTAATCGGGGTTGTGTATTTCCTTTCTGTATAATTCTTTGAAGGGACTCATCTTGACTGATGTCTGACAGCCATTATTGTAATCCACTTAGTTGTTTTCGTTCTCACGTACATTCGTAACATGTCTTCCACAATCTAATCTGTTCATTCAGTTTGCCCATCCGTTTGTGGATGGTAGCTTGTGCTTAAGTTCAGGTTAGTATCCAATCCTGCAAAAAATTCCTTCCAAAAATTTGACGTAAATTTGACATCTCTATCGGAGATCACCATCTTAGTAATTCCATGCAATCTAAATATTTCTTTCATAAAAATTTCAGCAATATTAATTGTTGTATAAGTAGATTTCACAGGTATAAAATGTGTAGATTTACTAAGTTTATCAATCACTACCATAATCGAGTCATTTTGCTTTTGAGTCTTAGGAAAACCTGTGATGAAGTCCAACGAGATAATCTCACATTTCCATTCTGGTATAGGTAGAGGCTATAGCAGACCGACTCGATGTTGATGTTCAACCTTTACCTATTGACAATATAAGCATTTAGATAAATATCCAATAGTTTCACTCTTCATGTTAGGCCAATAAAACAATTTTCTTAAGGTTGTTATCATTTTCTGGTATCGTGGATGACCAGAATACAGCCTTTTGTACAATTCGTCAAGAATTGTTGATTTTAATTCAACAGAATTAGGTATGTACAACCTATTTTTGAACCTTATCAATCCATTTTTATCTAAACTCAAATCTGTTTTGTTCAGTTTTTCTACATTTTCTTGCAATTTTGTCGTTGTTTTGATGTATTTTTCATCATTACAGTTTGCATATTTTATTCTTTGTTCGATGTTGTTTTCTTCTTTGCTAAAACTTATCTCAATAATTATGTTAGTCCTTTGACTTAGGGCATCTTAAATTTTGTTTTCTTTGCCTTTGATGTGTCTTACTTCGAAATCAAATTCACTTAAAAAAGCTAGTCATCTTTCTTTCCTTTCATTGAGATCTGGTTGACTGAATAAAAACTTTACACCACTGTTGTTGGTTAGTAGCAAAAACTTTCTCCCCATTAAATAATGTCACCACATTTTCAACACATGAATTATGGCTGCTAACTCCAAATCATGTGTAACGTAATTCTTTTCATGTTCTTTAAGTTTGCATGATTCGTAACATATGACGTGTCCATCTTGTGTTAGGACACCTCCCAAGCCTTCTTTGTTTGCATCCACACAAACTGTAAAATCTTTATCAGGATCTGCTACTCTTAAGATAGGTGTTATAGTTAATAGTCTTTTTAATTTATCAAATTTGTCCTGACACTTTAGTGACCAAGTAAATCTTATTACCTTTTTTCTGTAGGGTTGTAATTGGATATGCGATCTTACAAAATCCTTCGATAAATCTTCGGTAATAACCAATAATTCCCATGAATGATCTGATGTTTTCTACACCCTTAGGGATAGGTCATTCCATAATGGATTTTATCTTTTTTGGATCAACTGCAATACCCTCTTCGGATATCACGTGTTCTAGGTATTGTATCCTTCTTTGGTAGAAGTCACACTTATCAAACTTCACATACAACTTGTGTTTCCTTAAGGTTTGCAATACTATCTTCAGATGTTCTTCATGTTCTTCTTTCGTTTTCAAGTAAACTAAAATATCATCGATAAACACCAACACAAATTTATCCAGGTATTGATTGAATATACTATTCATCAAACACATAAAGGTTGTTGGTGCATTAGTAAGACCAAACGGAATTATGAAAAACTCGTAGTATCTGTATCATGCTCTAAATGTTGTTTTATTTATATCTTCTTCCTTTATTCTGACTTAGTGATAACCAGACCTTAAATATA
Source organism: Picea engelmannii (assembly GCA_009831015.1). Taxonomy (NCBI): domain Eukaryota; kingdom Viridiplantae; phylum Streptophyta; class Pinopsida; order Pinales; family Pinaceae; genus Picea; species Picea engelmannii. The sequence continues at coordinate 2,387,152 of ML777724.1, forward strand.
ACTTAGAGAAGATCTTTGCTCCTCCCACTTGGTCAAACATGTCATTAATTATGGGTAAAGGATACTTATTCTTGATCTTCATCTTATTTAGTTGTCGATAGTCAATGCATAGTCTCAAAGTCCCATATTTCTTTTTAACAAAAAGAACCGGTGCTCCCCAAGGAGAGATGCTTGGCCTGATATATTCTTTATCTAACAATTCTTACAGCTGAATTTTTAGCTCTGTTAATTCAAGTAAACTCATTCAATAAGGTGCCTTAGATATTGGGGAAGATCCAGGTAGTAGATCGATAGAGAAATCTATCTCTCTTCTTGGAGGTAGTTCTAGTATTTCGTCCAAAAATACATCTCTAAACCCATGTAGGATTGCAAAGTCCTCTAAACTAGGTTTGTTTTCCTTTTCTAACAAATTATTTACTTGGAAAGCATAAACTTGGCAACCTTTGTTCATACATTTCTTAAACTGCATGGCTGATATCTTCCTAGACGAACTGGTTTTCTGATCCCTTGTATCGTCCTAACTGTGTTGTTTTTGTCTCTGTAACTAAGTGACTTTTCATAACAGTTTAAAATTACTTTATGTTTCTTTAACCAGTCCATTCCAATGATTATATCGTAAGATACCAAAGGTAAAATGTTCAGATTTAACTTTGTACTTTGACCATCTATGTTGATTTCACATTCAAGGATAAAATCTATTACTTTTCTCTTAGCCCATGTTGCTAACTGTACTAACCAGGACTTAGCATGCTTTACTTTCTTGAGTTTGTTTAATTCAACTAAACCAGGAGTAATATAACTTAGACTAACTCCTAGGTCAATTAATATAGAAATGCATTTATCATGAATTTTACCTTCAACATCCATGATAGTGGATTGATGATCAACTTTCCTATCATCCACAACTGCATTAATTTTGTGCATGCTTCTACCCATATCTACTATTGTAGAAGCTTCTTGTAGGTTATGGACTGTATTTCTCGCTGTTCAAATTAAGCTTGGGAAGTTTCTCCTCAAGTGAGGTTCTCCACACTCCCAACACTTCAATGGTTCTTTGGGGTTGTCCCCAGCTTTCTTGACTCCCAGGTTAACTGGTCTACCTCCCCCTTGAGCACTCTGGGTGTTGGAATGATAGTCCTTTTAAAAACTTTTTTCCATATTCTAGAAAGAGGTTGGTTGGAAGCCTTTCTTTCGCTGATTTAATCTGTTTTGTTTCTTGTCCTTCCATGCCTTGGGAATTTCAGACCTATGTTTGTACTAATCATAGCACATCCAAGCCTTTCTAAACACTTCATTTAAAGTCTTGAGATTGTCAAATTAAATTATGTCTTTGTACAACTGTGGTAGACAACTTAAGAATCGTTGTATCTTTACTTTATCTTCCTTGATGTATGGTACAAATCTCAATATTTCTAGAAATTTATTTATCAGATCCTCCATGGTCATTTGTCTGAGCCTTAGCTCATAGAATTCCTTAGTCTTTCTTTTGTAATAGCTTTTTGAAAAATATTACTTATTGAAATATTTCTTAAAATCTGACCATTCCATTTGTTTCTCTTTCAATCCCTTAGCCAATTTTAGGTCTTGCCACCATATACCTTCTTTTCCCTTCAAGTTGTAAATGGTCATTCTGAATTTCATATTACTAGAGTAATTGTAAATATGGAAGTATTTCTTTATATCTAGTAGCCATGCTTCAACCTCTTCAATCGTCCTTGATTCCCCGTCAAAGGTGGACGGTTTTATTTTCTTCAATTCACCTTCTAGGTGATCTACTTGTTTTCTTTTTCTTCCTATAGTTGTTTTGTTTCATGCCACATGTGTGTCTTCGGAAGAACTGTTCTCATTTTATGTTTCATGACCATATTTTTTAGAGGACCTTTTGCTGACTTATTCTTCTTTTTCATTGTCCTTTGGGCTCTTCTTTGTTACTATACTGCATAGCAACATTTCATTTATTTCTAACTGGTCTTCCTATGCCTTTTTCAGCTTTTTCGTTATCTTCTTTAAACACTTGTAATTCCACAATAAGTTTCTTCATTGTTTCCAAAACCTAGGGGTTGAACTCCCTTCGTTGTTATGCCTTGGTTCTTTAGGAAGTCCTTGATTAGGATTCTCTTCAGATATGATTTCTTCTTCATTTTGTGCTAACATTATCACATTAGACCAACATTTTTTTTGTTTGTAACAGTGAACATATTTGTTAGATTTTTTTCTTCAACAGAAAATAAAAAATTAAAATAATTTGGCCTTGCCCTGAGGTCCAAATGTTGTAACCTTCAGCTCTGATACCATATGTAATGTATGTTGGAAATATGGCTACAACAGAGATGACGCAGATGATCAAGGCGCAGATGATCAAGGTTGTCATTGATGGCAATCGATTGTTTATGAAGAACAGATGCTGAAACATGCTGCAACACAAATGCAAACACAGACGCTGAAAAA
>ML777724.1:2407630-2441563 GCA_009831015.1 Picea engelmannii
TGAACATCTTAAGAAGACGAGGTTTTTTCCCTGGTTGGGTTTCCTCTTGAAAAATCTGTGTCTCGTACTTGTGAATGAATGTTGTGTGTGATTGCTGTTCGCTATACTGTCTGCTTTATGTTTATAACTTTGAATTTCACAGTAAAGACTCACTGCCACTAAGATTAATGATTCAAAGTTAAAATGAGAGTAAATGGTTAATAATCTACACTAACTGATTCACCCCCCCCCTCTCAGTTAGTTCATACCTGTAACAGCCTAGCCATGAGTCCATAAGGGAAAACTGAATGATTCTCCTTAGCTACAGTCACCATCCACAGATCAGAAATTTCATTGCCTCACACTAACAATGTTCATAACAGCAAAATAGTTTCTTTTCTCCAACATACTAAGCAATGTCCTGCCTCCTCCATATGTTGTTTTTATATCCATCTTGTGCCTAGGTCTTTCCTTCCCTCCTTGGGAAATTCGCATCTTTACAAATCCCTTATTTTTAGGGGTTGCTAGTGATCAAATTCTATATATTTTCCACTTGTAAAAATCAGCCTTGAGGTAACTCAAACATGTTCCCCACTGATGGAGTCATGGTCAACTATTTTTTTCCTGGCTTTTCCATTTGTCTTCCAGCATTTAATTTATAAAAAGTTTGTCTTTCACATGTGTCAAAAATAAAAGAGGTTAGTTGGGAAAGTCAAATATTTTCCCAACAGTCATCAAATAATTAATTACAATAATAAAAATTCCAAATTTGGATTTTTCATAAATGGCAAATAATTTCCAAATTCAATTTTTTGAAAAACAGAAATTTATTCCAAATTTCACTTAGACCTTAGTATTCTGATTTTTGGGAATATTACATGTGACTTATTAGGGGCTGGTAAATTCGATCCTATATGGCATGGCCCTTATATTGTGAAATGAGTATTGGAGAAAGGGGCTTATGAGCTGGTAGATTATGATGGAATTCCTTTGAGTGAACCCAAAAATAGGCTTTACTTGAAGAAGTACTATGCTTAAACTATTTTTGCATGAGTGTTGTGTATTTTTAGTGTATCGTACTCTAGTGTAGTTTTTTCGTTTTTTGTTCTACCTTTTAGCTGCTTACCTTGCATTGTGCTTAGTTTGCAGATGTCAGTGTCTTCACTACCCTATATCGGCTGTGTTGATGGTGCTAGTCGCAGTACTCAAAAATTAGTGTTTGTTGCATGGGAAATCTATGCACCTATGGATGAGTTCATCAGTCTACACGGTGCTTTCCTTGGTCATGCAACAAATAATATCATAGAATACAGTGCAGTTATTGAATTATTAACTAATGCCATTTCATTTGGCATCTGTCATCTTATTGTACGACTTGATTCACAGTTAGTAGTGTTGCAATTGAGTAACATTTATTCCATCTAAAGTCCTACTTTGTTAAGGGTATACTTAAGAATTTGTCTCTTGGAAAGACATTTTGATTATATCGAATATCAACATATTCCTAGATGTATAAACACATTGACAGACGCATTGGCTAATTATGTGTTAGACAGACATTTGAGACATTTATAAATCCAAACACATTGTTGCACCTCTTTTGTCACCTAAATGAGCAAAATAGAGGTGCTTACAAGTGAAGTTGGGTTAGCTAGGAAAGACATCAGTAGAGGAAAGAGTTAAAAGTGTAAAACATAAAAGATAAGCAAAGAATTAAACTAGGAATGATAAAAACAATTAAACTATAGAGCATAAGGACATAAGAACAAGAAACAAACAAGACTCATGCCACCAATGGAAAGGATTGTATTAGTGGAAAGAAAACATGAAAGAGAAAGAGAGACTTTGGGTCCCCTCTTCCTCCAAGGAAGGGCTCTTGGACCCCCAAATATTGAGCTCTTCTTACAAATGAGGAACTAGAATGAAATGGTGAAGAGAATCCAAAGCACATTCAATCTAGAGGTGATATGAATGGCTAAGTGCAATGGTGCTAGCATGCTCTTGATGAGGAAAGATGATCCTCCAAGAGAATATCAGCAACATAACAATACAAATGAATTCCTCTTCTCATATAGTGCACCCATGGCCTCTTTTTATAGCATAAATTTGAGGTATTATTCAACCAGATTTTAGTGTGAACAAGGGGGTATTTAGGGCACCTTTAGGTCTTTGACCAGCCACCCAGCCGGATTCAGTCGAGATTTGGATGTCAAATTGACTTGGAAGTTGAACCAGAAGTGGGTGGGAGGCTGACCAATATCATAAATGCGTCGTTCTAAGGTGTGTGCGGATTTTTGCATACACAATCGTGCATCAAGTGCATGTGCACTTTTTGGGTGTTTTCGACTAGCGCACATGCACACGCTTCCTGTATGTCCTTAGCACATGCTAATTTTATAACTGGTTGTATAGTTTTGGACCTTTTGGAAATGTTTTTTTGGTCATTTTTGGTCCATGGGTGAACTAATAGCTATTTGAAGATGTTGGATTCCTGTAACCATTTGCAGACAAAATTTTAGTGATAATAGATGCCCCCTGATGGATGAGGTTAGGAGCATACGTATAGCCGAAATTCATCAATGTTTATTCTACTGAGAGTACCATTGTAAGAAAGAGAGATAATGAGAGTATCAAGAGAAACCTATTGGAGGGCGAGGGGAACCTGTAGTCCCCAACCTTTTGCAAGGTAATTGTGTACAAACAATGCGGGCATGCCCCATGCTCGTGTCATGTAACTCAAAAAAATTGTAAGATAGTAACTAAAGTGGTGTGTTGGTGAAGATGACTGCAGCGCCCTCAGGGGTGTGTTGATAAGAGAAGAGGACAATTCTGATGGGTAAAAATACTCTAAAAAATACGCAATGACACCTGTAGTGAGTATCAAGGGTTTCGCGGGTATTGATAACCCAACAAATTTTAGAGGTCTTCGACAAATATAAAAACAACTGCAATAGTCGTGAAGTAAGACCCGCCACAACATGAGAAAGTGTTGAAGTTGAATTTTATGGGGGTCAATGAAAGCATAGAGCAATGATGGTTCTCCCTATGCTGTCTGAGACTCCTCATTGTAGAGGTAATGAGAGTCAAGATATTGTCGCCCTTCTATAAATTGTGTTGATGTCGACAAAAAGGGAGACGCAACTCCAAGAAGCAAAGGGCTTCATGAAATCCACTGGATGAGATCAGGAACTGATGAGGTATATGGACGAAGTCAAGATGCAGTGAGACTCAAGACTATCCTTGGTTGGGGATTTATGTGAAGTATAAGTGGCAGCAACCATACAACTAGGTCGAGTGTCAGGGGGACAACCAGACGTGGGATAAGTTGTGCCAGAGGCGGGACAAAGTGAACAAACTCAGATACCAAAGGTAGGTGACCTATGGGATACTCGAGGTTTATGGATGATGTCAACAAGAGTAGGTGATAAGGAATGCCCCAACCAAGGGAAATATGGGTTGCATTTGCCAAAAAAGGAAGAAGGTCACCAAAGGTAACAACAAAAAGCTATGTAAAATGTTGGAAACAAAGGCTTTGTACAATTACAAAAAGAATTAAAAAATAAGGTGGGATAATAATGCAGATATATAAATGGGTGCCCCAGTGTAAGATGGCTTGGCCTAATGATGGCGCAATTTGTTTCGAAAGCAAGTGGAGGGTTGGGGCCCCATAGGCAGGTTTATGTATTAGGGAAATGTATGGAGGGAAATCTACAGATGGGAAAATTGATGGTGGATGAAATGGATGGTTAACGATGTTGTGGGAGTGTAGTCAAAATAAAACCATGAGGAAGTACCCTTGGATTCCATTGGGTAGGCTAGCAAAATGAGGAGAAGGAGTATGTGACTAATTCGCGACATGATGTAAGACTATCGAGACTCCCATACCTAAATGGTGAGAACAGCATGAGTGTCAAAGTGCCTGGGGGGGGACGATGAATGGGACAACTCATGTGGGTGAGAGTGCTACCGGGTGATAGTACCAAAATGCGGTGGAGGTGACGGTATTGTAGAGCTGGATATATGGATCCTAGAGGTAAAAATCTAAGGGTGTGACTAGGAGATGCATCTTGATATTCAGAGGGAATGACTACATGCCAGTGTTGAGGATATACCTGAATCAAGACTACTAAGATATGATGATCAAGTACCTGCACACATGAAAACCAAATACCCGATGTGAACAATATCCGAAGATAAAGATCATATAGCGGTTATTCAATAATGTAAGCATGCATACCTGAGCGAAATATGAGGAAAATTTCCCCCGGGGGCTAAGGATGAAAAGTGGCCCGGGGAATGTCATGGTGTAGATGACAGGGTGTTGATCCCGTGGCTAAAAATGGATCAAAAAATGGACGCCTGGAGCTCCCTGAATTGAGTCTAGAATTTTGGCAAAATGGACTGGGTTCTTGTTGAAAGCTCTAGTGTATTTTTGTTAGTGTCTGTCGGAATTGGGGTAGCGCTAGACAATGGTGGGTATAATGGCCATATTCTGAACAGATAGCGCAAGCGAATTTGGTTCATAGTCCTTTTCTACTTGTGTTAGGGGAGGTGGCGGCAGTACTTGATGAAGAGACGAGTGGTGATGGTGCTTGATTGAGTTGAATTATATTGCGTATCTCTGGTAGTGATGGGCATTTGTTGGTGGGGTGTCCATCTTTCTTGCATAGTGCGCAAGGAGGTTGGACATGTGGGGGTGGAGGATTGGTGGGCTCTTTCTTTTTTCGTCTACTCCCAACTATAGCAATGGTGCTAGTGAGTGAGGGTGTTGGTGGTGCGGCGAGAGTAGGTACTGGAATTTGCATCAAAATCCCTTCAGTTTGAGGAGGGAGGGATGGTTGAGGGACCATGGTTGGTCGATGTAGATACCACACTGATATTTCTAGCACCATATTGGGGAGGGTAAGCATCGTGGCTACCTGGAAATCTTGTACACCTGGTGGGGGGTAAAATAAGGGGATTTGAGTAAGAGCTTGGGGGAGTGTCTCCCAAACTAGGATGTGGTCTTGAGGTAAGGTGGAATCAGGAATAGGTGAAGGTGGAGGGTTTTCAGGTAATTCTTGAGGAATAAGTTATGTGACTAGTGGGATGTCAGATATAAGAGAGGACTCATTGGGATGGATGGTATCTCAAATTCCAGTTTCGTTGGATGAGACAACACATACTTGATTGGAAGGATGAATGAGTGGTGGTGCGCCATGGTACGTCCCAAGCAAGGATGGGTCTTTGAAAATTCTGGGGGCCATATCGATGAGTGGGTATGTATAGGGATTAGTGTGGACGAAGGGGAGAATATTATCGATGTTGGAAGAAGGGTTAGGCTCATAATGTGAAACCTGATCGATGGTAATGATATTCCCGCTATGGGGGAACATCATGGTTCAAAATACAGAAGAAGCAACTGCCTTCATAGCATACATGTAACTATGACTGAAAAAGATATTGTAATCGAGTGGGGCATCGATAACCTCAATGTCAATAAAAATGGTTTTTCCCAAGAGTTCGATAGGGACTTTTGGAAGATCCCTTTGGGAGAATATGGTTGTCCTTCATATGCTCCTAAGGTAATGGCAGATGGTATGAGTTCGGGGGAACCAAGTTTCTGCCATACGGATTTGGACATAATACATGTGGATGCACCTTCATCAATGATGCATCGATGAACTGTAATGTTTCGAATTTTCACAGGGATTTGAAAAGCGATAAGAGCGGGGAGGCAAGGTTCTCCACTGTCGAGATCAAATGTGATGAGTCAGGTATCAGCAGGGTCGACTACCCCTAGGGCGGAAAGTAAGGACTTCCTTTGAGTGGGACAAGTTTGAAGGACTTATAAGACTGACATGGTAGCTAGAGAATGTGCCAAGTCATCGACCAAACTGTAATTATGAGTCACCCTAGCCTGAGGGTTGTGGACATTCCTGCGTAATGGGATGCGAGGAATATGAAGGGGTATTTCAGTATTAGGGAGAGAAATCATTAAAGGGGGTCCAGTTTGGAATGGGGTTGCTTCCGAGGTGGTGGGAACAGACTCAGGGGGTGTGCTATATTGACGACTGTGTGTTTGCATAAGGACTTCTTCCTCACTGGTGAGGAGGATAGTGCGATCGGCAGGATTGTCCGTATTGGAATACTGTCCCAAATGTGGTGGGGTAGGCTTCATGTCTTGTTGGGTATTTATCACCCCTTGGTGTGGAATGAGGTTTTGTAGCACGACTGGGGGTGGTTGCTACACATATTTTTGTGGGGCTTGCAGAGGGGCAGGTGGTGCTAAGGGACGTGGTCCATTCACAGAGTCTTTCATCCATTTAAAGTCAACAATTTTGGGGCAATGGTGAGTATAGTGACCAAACTCACCGCAAAGGGCACAAGGGAAGTTGGTTCGAAGGTTTTTGTTATTTTTCCCTTGGAGTTTGGTTTTATTTCCCCCTTTAGGGTTCTGGTTCCCTAGATTCTGGTTTCCCCCAGCCGATTGGTTTTGTTGGGTATGGTTTCCTCCTTGCCCTGGATTATTATTGTTCTAGTTTTTTCCTTTATTTTTGGCATTATTTGGCTGATGGGTCGGGTTGGCCATATTCAGTTGTTCAAAATTTTGATATTACTGAATGGGAAAGGGATAAACAAAATTAACCCCAGCATGTGGGTGTCCTTATGGTGGAGCCATAGGTTGTGGAGGGCCAGGAAATCGAAAGTACAGATTATGTTGTGGCAATGATCCATATAGTACATACGAAGGCATGGCGCTTTCACTAGTTCTTAGGGTATAGGTTGAGGTAGAGGGAGTACCAGAACTTGGTTGGATAGGCGGGCATATTATGGGTGTCAGCGGGGGTCCACTTATGGGTGGAGGCAAGGCAATAGGGTATGGTTGTTGATAAGAGGGAGGAGGATAATAATGGATTCCTCCATATGCCAGCGGATATTGGGGTATTCCATACATGGGTGGTTGTTGAGGCTGTGGGTTGTGGTGTGTGGTGTTACCAATCAATCTGTCTGCTGAGTGAGACATCCCAGGTTTGTCTTGGCCGAATGGCACGGTTCTTGGGGTGTCCAGGAGTACCATGTATAGGTATCTTGACTGGGCGTAAATGAGTTCGAATTATTGGGTATTACTAATGGATTATTCTACAGACTGGGTGAAGGCGGCGGCCACATCTTTGGCAAGGAGGGAAATAAGTGATTTGAGGAACCAAATGAGACATTGTTGGGGGGTAGTGTCAGCTTTTCAGAGACTACATCGCCAACGCCACTCGTGAATGTGGTCAACAATGTGTGTGAAGGAGGTTTGTTTTAAGTCTGAGAGTAGTTCAAGGCCATTGTCATGACGAATGGGTAGTTGAAAGAAGGTCAAAAATGCTTTGGCCAAGGATTCAAAGGTCGCGTGGGACCCAAATTTTTCTTCTACATACCACTTGGTTGATGGGCTAGTGAGCATGCCTTGAAATAACCTCAATCGGATAGAATCATCCATGATGTTGCTTGAAAAGCACCATAGGTGAAAGGTCATGATATGGTTGGCGGGATTGTCTCCTTCTTTTCCTTCAAACTTGGGGATGTCTGAAGGGAGTTTGGTAGGCATTTTAGACCATGTGGGGTTGTGCAATATGGGATCATTGGTGAGTTTAGTCAGATCTGGTATGTTGAGGGAATCCAATTATGGCATATGAGGTGGTGGCAGAGGATTAATTTTGGCCATAGTGTGAGTGTTTTGGGTACCTAACCCTTGGAGGGGACTAGGTGGGTTTGTACTTCCCCCTTGAGAAGAAGTTAGCCCCATGCTTCCGTGTAAAGGAGAGAGAGTGGATGGTTGACATTGGGAAGTGGACCCAAGTAAGGTGGAACCAAGCAAAGTTGATCCCAAGACAGTGGCACTCACAGGGGTGTGAAAAGGTGGAGCCGATGAGTTGGAAATACTACAAACTCCCCCTAGAATATGAGGGAGATTTAGAAAGTGTCTAGAATGACAGGGGTTCTGTGGGTCCCCTATGATGTCCAACTAGCTCAGTGGATGTGTGTGAATGGTGGTGAGAGAAATAAGTAAACAAGAGTGTTTGTTGTAATTTTTTGAACCTTCACAATATATTTCCCAATCATATGTAATCAGAAGGGAATCATACATAAAGCAATTTGATAAAGAAGCATATATGTGGATAGGTGGATTTTGTCCACGTGGGAGAACAAAGAAAAAAAATTCTCATGTCTTAAAAGATGTAACGTCTTTCCTCTCAAATAGCACTGGACCTTCCAATAGCACTCAACAATGGGGTCTGAAGCCACCGGAAGAGAAACTAGTGAAGGATGAAGCAATCTGTTATAATGAGGGGTAGAGGGGGCATATCCCAAAAAAGCTAGTGATATTTCCCAATAGCCACACAAAATCTGATCAAGGTGCAATTGCAGCCCATAATTGCCACCTGGGTAAATGTCCTAAATTTTGGTCACTAGATACCTCAGTCAAAGTGCAGCATTTATATTTTCGGCCTCAGAAATGGGTCACGGGCTGAATTTCGTCCAAGAGGTGGGTGCCTCAAGAGGGGATGCACAAAACAACCGGACTTCGGCCTTCAACCCTTCATGGGTATCTCCCTGCCTTATGGTGTAGGAACACTTGACTTGGAGGATTTAAAAGTTCCCTATTTGTCAACTACTACTGTTTTGATGACATGGGAACCAGATAATGGGGAGTTATTTGGATTCCTATCCCCGAGATCCTACCTAGACTAAAAAAATTATTTTGGTACCTCCTGTGGAGATAAACTTAGTGAGTTTTTAGAAAGATTTTAGGTGTGGTTGTTTGAGAGATTGGGGGTGTGAACCAATTTCGTTGAAATTAAGTGGGAGTGGATAGTCTTGTCAAGAAAAGGGTGGGGCATTTCAGAATCCCAAATGGAGGAAACTTAATTCAACCTCCACGATTTCTAGATAAAACTATGTGAGTGATTGGTGAACTTTGTGTGTGAACAAGTGAAAGTGTGCCAATTGTTTAATAATTTAGGTGTCACCTTGCTGCATGTGGACTTTGCTTGGTCCTTACAAATCTTGATTACCTAAGTTACTATGTGTCATTGGTACAGCCTTGCGGAATTTTAAAGTCCTTAGGAAACTAGCATGCGGACATGTGGGTCCTTACTATTCCTTCAACTTTCTATTATGATTTATTTCTAAGAAAACTTTGAAACTATCCTAGATTGTGCACATGTGGGCATGTATGGGCCAGTTACAAAACCTTTAAACTTCCCTAGTGATTTAATCTAAGAAAGTAAATTTCAACACTATCTTATCTTTGTAGCATGTGGGCATGTATGGACCCTTACAATCTTAAGATGTGTTTGAAAAATAAACTAAGAGGAGTCCCGAGGGGGTTGTTGTCCTCTCCTGAAGATTTTGTCGTTTTAAGGGAGATGAAATTGTCCCTCAACCTCTTTCTGATTCTCAAGATCGTTTTGGAGCGTGAGAGAAGAGCATACTCAACGATTGATATCCAATTTCTGATCTCATTGCAATTTTTATATGTGATGTAGAATGATTCCCACTTAACCTTTAATCAAAGCAAGCCATCCATGTGGCAACATGAAAAAAAAAAGAGGAAAAAGTTATGATTTTAACCCCCTAAGTGCCTATGTTTTGACTAATCCCCTTATATGGAGAGGGAATGTAAGTGTGGTGTAGATTACAATATGCATGGAATCAATTTTAAGAAGGCTATGGGCCCTCCACATATCACAAAAAGCTTACAATGTGTATTTTTCTGCGCAGGTGCACGGGTCTCAGAATAGACAAAGGCACTTTGAGGGCCAATGCACGAACTAAAAGAGACTTATGGGTGCAGGTGCATAGAAGGCGTTGAGTAATACAGTGGTTTTGGCGCACATGCACACGATGCGCGGCTATGGGCCGATAAACCCGCGCACACCTGTCACACAACCGTGAAGAAAATTTCGGATGAAATTCCTTCAACTCATCTTTGAATTCGGCTTCCTGTAGGTCGGCTTGGGTTGGTTATGGTACCTGTAGGTTAAATAAAATGAAAGAAGAGCTAAAATAACCCAAATGGGGTAGGAAATTGATACCTTTCCCCAGTGGAGTCGTCAATCTGTTGCGCCTCTTTTTTCACCTAAATGAGCAAAATAAAGGTGCTTGCAAGCCCAGTTGGATCAGCTAGGCAAGACAGCAGTAGAGGAAAGAGTTATAAGTGTAAAACATAAAATCTAAGCAAAGAATTAAACTAAGAATGATAAAAACAATTAAACTATAGAGCATAAGGACATAAGAACAAGAAACAAACAAGACTCATGCCACCAATGGAAAGGATTGTATTCGTGGAAAGAAAACACAAAAGAGAAAGGGAGACTTTGGGTCCCCTCTTCCTCCAAGGGAGGGCTCTTGGACCCCCAAATATTGAGCTCTTCTTACAAATGAGGAACTAGAATGAAATGGTGAAGAGAATCCAAAGCACATTCAATCTAGAGGTGATATGAAGGCTAAGTGCAATGGTGCTAGCATGCTCTTGATGAGGAAAGAGGATCCTCCGAGAGAATATCAACAGCATAAAAATATAAATGAATTCATCTTCTCATGTAGTGCACCCATGGCCTCTTTTTATAGCATAACTTTGAGGTATTATTCAACCAGCTTTTAGTGTGAACAAGGGGCTATTTAGGGCACCTTTAGGTTTTTGACCAGCCACCCAGCCGGATTCAGTCGAGATTTGGATGTCAAATCGAATTGGAAGAAGAACCAGAAGTGGGTGGGAGGCTGACCAATATCATAAATGCGTTCTTCTGAGGTGTGCGAGGCTTTTTGCGTCCACAGTCATGCATCAGGCGCATGTGCACTTTTCAGGCGTTTTTGGCTAGTGCATGTGTGCTTTTCGGGCATTTTCGACTGGCATACGTGCACGCGCTTCCTATATGTCCTTAGCGCATGATGATTTTATAACTGGTTGTATAGTTTTGGACCTTTTGGAAATGATTTTTTGGTCATTTTTGGTCCATGGGTGAACTAATAGTTGTTTGAAGAAGTTGGATTCCTGTAACCATTTGTGGACAAAATTTCAGTGATAACACACACATTTTAAAAAATAAAAGTAAGTCGGTAGGAAATTTATATTAATAATGATTAAAGTCACAAAAAAGTGTTTGTCCAAGGACCAAAATATCAAAAAGCGAATCTCATGGATTCATATACAAAAGCATCAAGGATGTTGCTTGTTGTAACAAACAATTTCCCATGCCACTCTACGGAACAGTCGAGCAATAGATGCATATACGCCAATTGTATGGCATTGATAGTGCCTAGGAAGTTCGTCCATCGTGGCATCAGGGATATTCATGGTTAATCCCTCTAGGTTCTTCTCAATCGCCTTGAGATCTGCGACAGCCACTACTGCTACAACACCTCTCTCTCCTCGCCTCTGAATGGGATATGATCCTGGAGGACGATAAGGTGCCACATATGCATTATTGAGAGCACTTGATTAGTCTTGGATAAATGACAAAAAACATTTTATATAATTAAAATATCAAAAACATCATATAATGAAAAAATTTCGTCTTACCTATGTCTCCCCATTGAGATCCTTTAGGAAGATCTAAGTCAGGATCCCCACGGAATTATGTCCCGGCGTATGCATATTCCTCCACCATGATTAGTTGATTTCTCATCCATTGGAAGAAAACATCGTCATACTTGACGATAGGCATGCCACCGTGACGAGCCATCAAGTCCAACCATATTTTCATCCATGGATCTTGTGGAGCGGGTATGCCCCACTCCACCTGTAGACATAAGACAAAGACCCTCTCCAAGAAGGACACCAAAATGGACCCGTAACCAAATTGTTTCAAGTGACCATTTCGACACTTTGTCAGTTGCATTTTCATGTTCTTCAAGACACCCTCACACCATTTGAAGACTCTGGGCTCCATGCACTCTATGGCATACTGAAAGTGTCTTTGCAAAGCCATGTGGGGAGCTACACTCCCTACCATCCGGGTAATGGTATAGAGGATGGTCTGCAATGGTAAATCCTGAACATCTCTAATGGCCACTTTGCCACTATGTTTTTTCTTACCTGGCACGCAATGGTGTGCAACATAGTAATACATGGGTTCTCCTCCACCCCTGCTCTCCTAGAGTGATACTCGAGAGCCTCGATGAGATAAACTCGTCAGAAATTAAATGTCATCTATATCCAATGTGAGTGTATGCACACCCATGTGAAAGGCTTGTTCATTCACATCCCACATATGGACCAGATACTCTAGCAATTTCAGTTGGGCTCTCATGACCTGGATTTTTAAGAACTTGAGTAATCCACATTGCCTAAGTGCCATAATTGTACTCAGGTCATTCCGGGAAAGATATTCTTCTTCCTCATGCTTGCGTTCTCTCCACTCGAGCATTTTGACGAAGGAAATCCTACCAAGTAACTTCAAAAGGGGATTAGAATCATAAAAAATTGATTCTTGAAAGTTTTCCTAACTATTTTTATCTTTTCAAAAGTTGAGTTGCGATCGTCGCAGGGATTTTATTTCATGCAGATCGACGTCATCGCACCCTATCTTTGAGCCCTCTGCGACGATTCCATATCGTCTCAGTTCATGATACTGTGGGCCTGTGATGATCTGAAATCGCAGGTACCCCCCAAAAAATCAACCCAAACTCAACAATAAACCAATAAAAAAAAAATTTAAACAATCAAAAGATAAAGAGGCAGAAGATTACCTTTTTTACGGAGACGGTTTGTGAAATGATCTACCAGACACTCTAGAATTGAAAGTTGAAATTTGGGAGAAAAAGAGGGTTTTAGGAACTATTTGGGTGAAATTGCAAAATGAAATGGTAAATGGGTTGTTTTGACATATTTTATTGTTTTTTACCCTATTTTATTGCAAACTTAAATTATTTTTTATATTTTACCCATGCCCTAAAGTCTAACCAACTTTGCAAAGTGTTTTCTTTTACAGATTAAAAGTTCTAAGGATGAGACGTTTGACAGGGGTCCACCAATTTTTATTGTTTTTGTGTGTTTTTCTTATGAACATATGCTTTTAGGGCTTTTTAGGAAAAACTCTGAGCACAGTCTTAATTCTTTCTCACGCTCGTGAAACCATGATAATGCAATCGAGTAACCTTTTGTCATTTTTTGAAATCACATTTGGTAATATGAAAAATGAACCCTATGGAGTATCCTTTAAGCTCTTTTCAATCTCCCTAAACATGAAAAGATAGTCGAGAGACCTTGTTCTTTTCACGCTCATAAAATTATTTGAAAAAAACGTCTGATGAGTGATAATTTATCTCTTTTTCGATCTCATCAAACTAACTTACGAAAAAAGGACCTTATGGATTTATATTTAAGTGTTTTTCAAACTCTCTAAAAATGAAAAAACCCCGATTTTTCTTTCTTTGGACTCATTAAACAAGCATCAAAAGACCCATATGGGATCGAACCACTCCTTCTTAGGGGTTGTTAAAAATACTCCAAGGGACTCGTCTGAAGGATGATCTTACATCACAAGCATATGTTATCCTCCTCAATATTGCGTAAAATAAAGAGGTACTCGCCATAAATGGTGGGGGAGAATTGGAAAATAAATGTGTCTATGTATTTGTGTTATTGGTAGTAAAGTCACTCTTGAACATGACACCCCCCTTCATTACTGTATTCAGGTTGGGAAATACATTTGTCTCTCTTTTAACCATCCACAAATTCATATGTTGGGTCCTCCTTTGCGTCAATGCTGCCAAGAAAATTTTCCTGTCATTCATATGTTCAAGAGAAGTCCAACCTAAACTAGCCTTTTATCGAGTCAGCCATCTGCAGTTATAAATATTTTACCATGTCAGCCTTCCCTGAGTCATTTTTGAATCACTTCGTACTCTGATCTACTTCAAATCTCTTACATATTTTGTGCCATTTATGGGGGATACATTAAGGCCCTCCCATGACAAGTATTTTCATGTTGATTCCAACTCATTATCCAAGAATATGACTTAGAAATCACATCAGTACCTTGGAGCCTGCATGCCTCAATGGCAGGTTTTCTCATTTTCAACAGTGGGTTCACATCATTGGCCCCTGATTAGAAGATTCCATCGAGTGTTTGACTTCAACTCATTCATTCACACTTGTTGGATTGTACTAGGAGTACCTTGGAAGTCATTGACATCAATGGTGATTTCCCTTGCACTTGTTAACGGTTTTCATTAATGATCGGTAATCAAGTGGTTTCTACCATGTTCAACCTCAACACATGTAATCACATGGCTAGATTCATACTTAGAGATGATGTAATTGAAAACCCTAGATCTCATCATATCGGTCCAGGTTGTGATAGAGTATTCATAAGTTTTTACTAACACATAGATCCATTTTGTATGTCTCGTGGCTATGTCCGAATTTGAATTCCTTAAGAGCATAGATCCATAATGTATTTCTCCTGGCTATGCTGAATCATGATGACATAGATCCATAATGTATGTTTAGTGGCCATGACTCACTTGACACTTATGATTAAAGTAACTTGTATTCTGAGTATGGAAATGCCTACCTTAGAAGATGGAATATTATTATGGAGATGCTTGGTTGTTTGCAGGTTCTCGATCGATGCGCTAATTGTTTTCGAAACACACATTCTACAAAATATTTCAGCTATCATAGGATTCATCTTTATACTTTGGGGGGCATTCTGTTACACATTATTTTTGTCACCCCAGTGATCAATTGATGACATGTGCTTAACTCACTCCCATGTTCCCTAAAAAATATTAAAAGAGACTTTCTCCAAGAGAAAAGTGGTTTTCTTTTCCTCCCTCAAAAACTATGACAAGGAAGATCGTCGCACCCTGCTCTATGTTTGGGCTGAAACAATGCTTTATCATCTCACTTTGCACCAAATATAGACTGTGGTGTTGTCACAGGCTTCCTGTGCATAGGGTGCGAAGATACTTAAGCAAGGGAAAAGTCAAAATTCACAAATGTTCTAGAAGGAAATATTCTAGAAGATGAGGTGACCTCCGATCGGTTTGGATCTTACTCGCTTATATGATTTAGTGGGATCATCCTAATCTCCTCATCCTTCCCTCTTTCACCCTATACAAAGAGGCATCTCTCATAGAAAATAATAAGGTTGAAAAGGATAAGATTTGCATATGCATGAAGAGTTGTGTTATAGATTATACTTGAGACAACTTTACTTTAATCTCTCTAAGTCAGATTGTGGATCTTCTTCATCAAAGGAATTGGAACAAGGTGTGTGTGTTGGAGAAAAGAGTCATTGAAAGGGATCTTGCAACATCAAGGCATGGGTTGTATTCTCGACTTTCCATTTTAATATAATGTAGCAATACATTTCTTCCCTATAAAGGTGTCTTGGATTTTATTGTATAACTCCTTGATCTTATACATAGAATTAATTAGAATATATATATCTTTGTTCCCTCTCTCTTTGTTGGTTTTTTCTTCTTGAAACAGGTTCACTATCCCGCAAATCCAAAGATAGAGCAACAAGGATGACACTAGTGAGGATCAAACGTCATTTAAAAGGTATGTCACTTGTTCATGTCTGAACTAGTTTATATGACAATGAAGTCTAAGGTGAAGTTTGTATTATTTTTTGTTTTGTTCTAGCTTCCTATGGAAGTTAGGGATATTAGTTTTTGTCTGCACTTATCGATTTATCCGATAACACTGGCGATTTCTCTAGTGGATGTAGCCCACATTGGGTGAACCACGTATATCTGTGTCTCTATTGTATTGTGTATCTTCTGTGTTTTATTTCTGCATTTGTTTTATTTTATTTCTCTGCGATCTTGTTTTTCTAACAACTGGTATCAGAGTGAAAGGTAACTCACAGGAAAAGAGGGTTCGTGGTTCAAGTGGGAAAAATGGCAGAAGATGGAAAGTTTAGGGTTGAGAAATTTAACAGCCAAAAATACCAGTTATGGAAGATGCAGATGGAAGATTATTTATATCATAAGGATCTATTGCTACCATTGGGTGGAATAGCAAAGAAGTTGATGGCCATGAAGGATGAAGAATGGGAGGTTCTTGACAAAAAGGCACTAGGAACAATATGGCTAATCCTAGCAGCGTCAGTGGCTTTCAATATTTCAAAAGAAAATACAACGAAGGAGATGATGGATGCATTGGCTAAACTATATGAAAAACCCTCGGTGTCCAATAAGGTATTTCTAATTAAGAGATTATTTAATATGAAGATGTCAGAAGGTGGTTATGTTGCAGATCATTTAAATGAATTTAATACAGTTACTAATCAACTAAGTTTTGTTAAAGTAGACTTTGATGATGAGGTCAGGTCTCTTCTAATCTTGTGCTCATTGCCAGAAAGATGGAACGACTTGGTCAAGGCTATAAGTAACTCTATCTCTGGTTCCAATACTTTAAAATTTGATGATGATGTTGTTGTTATCCTTAGTGAGGAATTGTGATGGAAAAGAACAGGTGAGACCTCGTGTAATGCGTTGAACATGGAGAACAGGGAAAGACAAAAGGATAAAGGAAAGGTCTCAGGGAACCACATGAATTCTAGGAAGGGCAGATCCAAATACAAACTGGGAAAGATAGAGTGTTGGAATTGTGGGAAGAAAGACTGTAGAGCTCCAAAGAAACAATGAGATGGACATCAAGAGAGAAATCAGAAAGCAAATGTAACAGGTGATGTGTTACAATATGATTTGATTCTTCTATAGATAATATTTTTGGTAGTAGATTCATGGGCTTCATTTCATGCCACACCCCATAGGAAACATTTTCTAGATTATGTTCAAGGTGATTTTGGACATTTGGGTGATGATGCACCATGCAAAATTGTTGGAATGAGAAAGGTAAAAATAAAACAAAGCAATGGAAATCAATGGTTGTTGAAAGAGGTAAGACATGTTCCAGATCTAAGGAAAAATCTAATTTCAATAGGGAAGTTGTTAAGTGAAGGTTGTATATCCATATTTATAGATAAGGTGTGGAAGGTCACCAAAGGACCATTGGTGATAGCAAAAAGAGAGAAGGTAGGTACATTGTATTTATGTACTAGTAATACTGACTCTTATATCTCTTTAGCTTCTACAGGAGTGGATACAGCACCGTGGAATCATAGGATTGGACACATGAGTGAGAAGAGGATGCAGATACTTCACTAAAGAAAATTTTTTCCATATGTTAAACAAATTGAATTGGATTTCTATAGGCATTGTGTTTATGGAAAACATTAGAGAGTCAGATTTCTCAAAGTCGGGAAAGAAAAGAAGAGTGAAAGGTTAAAGATTGTGCATATAGATGTATGGGTACCAACTCAAGTATCATCTCTTGGTGTCTCTTGTTATTATTTTACTTTTATTGATGATGCAACTAGAAAAACTTGGGTTTGTTGCATTCGACAAAAATTTGATGTTTTTTATACTTTTAAGAAATGGAAATCTTTGGTTGAGAATGAGACAAGAAAAAGGTTGAAGTGTCTTAGATCAGACAATGGAGGTGAATATTGTAGCAAGGAGTTTGAGGATTGTTATTCATACCATGGGATTCGTAGAGAGAAGAGGGTTCTAGGAACACCACAAGAAAATGGTGTGTTAGAAAGGATGAACAGGACAATCATGGAGCGTGCAAGGAGTATGAGATTGCATGTTGGTTTGTCCTTATAGTTCTGGGTAGATGTTGTAGATATTGTTTTTTACTTAATAAACATAGGACCTTAAATCTCTTTGGATGGTGTAATTCCATAGGATGCATGGACAGGTAAAAATCTAAACTATTCTTTTTTGAAGACTTTCGGTTGTGAATCATTTGTCCATATTGATAAAGAAAATAGAACAGAGATTGAGGGAAAATCCAAGAAGTGTACCTTTATTGGATACAGTGTTAATGATTTTGGTTATCGCTTATGGGATTATGAAAATCACAAAATCATTAGGAGTAGAGATGTCATATTCAATGAGAATTTCATGTACAAAGATCAGTTGCAGGGAAAGATACAAGAAAAAAAAACTAGAATACATAGTGCTTGATGAGATCCCTAAAAAAGAAATTCCAAAGGAACCAGAAAATCAAAATGTACAACAATGGGAGCAACAGGTACTTAAAACTCCTACAAGTGTTGTTAGAAGATCTAACGGGTTAAGTAGACCCAATGAACGATACTCTCCTTCGTTGTATTATTTATTGTTGACTGATTATGGTGAACTAGAATAGTACATTGGTATATTTGTGTTCAAATAAGTAGTCTTATTGATGCCAACTTGCAGTGATACACATTTGTAGTGATCAAGTATTTCAAAATGTAATCTAATTACTTTCTTATTTAACAACCAAAATACTCCTCCTGAGTTTTTACTGACTTTCCTTTGTCAAATAGAACAAGAGTATGAATCTTACTGATCTTTTTGATCTACTTCTTATTCTTCTTTTATATTTCACATGAATATTAATTGAGGATTGATACCAATTGTTTAAATACCAATTTTGTTATCAATTGATCTTTGTTGTATGATACTCCTTGAACTTCTCTGCTACCTTTATTTTTCCTCTTCTTGTATTCTACAACCAACCCTACCAATGATTTTTCTTTTGACCACTAATCTATAGATAGTGAAGATTTTCCATATGTTAGTTTTAAAAATTCTTGGCATCATCCTTTGATTTTATAGAAACCAATTTAAACCTCTTTTTGTATTTTCTCTCTTCGGCTAACAAATTATGACTTCATCAGAATTTGATATTGTCCCATATTCTTCTATAGGCACTTCCTTTTCTTGGGCTTGATTGATTTCATATTGAATTTCACATTCTTTATTAGGACCTTCACCCATCATGTTCTTATTATTAATTTCTGCATTTTCAGGAATAATATTTGTTAAAATATTGTGTAACTTAATATTCTTATCCCCTTTTGTGGATAAAGTAAAAGATTAAATATATTTATTATTGATTAGATCATTCCCCTTTTGTGGATTGATCATGTCAGGCATTGTAATTAACCAAATCCCCTTTTTCGGATTGGACAAACCCTAATTGTAATATGCAAAGTAAGAAGTCGGCCCCCGGGCAAATTAAAGTGGTTCTAACCACCCATATTGAGAAGTCGACCCTGCTAGTGAAAAGACACCTCAGTTTAGCACCTACCAGATTATATAAATAAGAGAGGCCAGCGCCTCATTGGCACACACACTCGGTTGTTTATTAGAGTGCAAGTTTGGAGTTGCAGTCAAAGAAGAAAGAAGAGAAAGAGAGGTGCATCCTTGAGAGAGGAATTTATGTGTTGTTTGGTTCATTATCTTGGCATTGTATTGGTTATCTATATTAAGGAAGTTTTGTTGGGTTTTGTTCCCCTTGAGGGTTTCCCAGGATAAATGCTTGTGTACTCTATGATTGTGTTTCTTTCAGTAAGATCCTTATTATGATGTTGTTATAATGAAGATTAATAATAATAGATTAAGAAAGAAACTTTAACATGGTTTCAGAGCTAAGTTGAAGAGAGCATCTTTCACAGGAAAAAGAAAAATGTCACTGTTTTCATACAAGAAAATTAGGGCTTTTTATTGAAGAATAATTTCAGCCCCAAAACCATCTAGAAAAGTGCATCCTACCTCAAGGAACACTTTCTCATCTTCAACACACATTTTCAATGGCTAGATCTCCCAAAAAGTGAAACCCTAGTTTTCACAAAGTACCAGAAGTACTAGAAAACCAGAGTACCAGAAGTACCAAAAGTACCAAAGTACTAGAAGTACCAAAAAACCAGAAGCACTAGTCCAGAAATTAGCTAATCAAGTTTGAGGGGGTAAAATTTGGATTTTTAGAAATCTGATTGTACCGGCATACTTGCCTCAGTCCAACACATCTTTTGGTGAGTTCAATTTTCAGATCCAAGAAATTTGATTTTTCTATTATTTCTATAGCCCAAAGGGCTAGGGTTTCTATTGCATGAAATAATGGCTACCAGCATGAGGGTAGAAGATAGGCTGGTAGGATCTAGAAAATTCAGATCTTGGAAGTATAGGTTGCAGATGATTCTAGACAAGAATGATCTCCTAGAACATGTTACAGTGGGTGTACCAGAACCAGATGAAGAAGAGAAAAAGACCAAGCATAAGAAGAATGAAAATAAATCAAAGAGAATCGTATCAAATTCAATAAAGGATCACTTGATCCCTCATATTTTTGAACTACAGAAAACAAGGCAAATGTATGAAGCACTCAGCAGGTTATATGAAAGCGAAGACATTAGCCGGAATCTTTCCTTAAGAAATCAACATCATAATATGAAGATGGAAAACTCAAAATCTGTCACATCCTATCTTATGAGAGTTTCTCAAATCAGAGATCAACTTGCAGCTATTGGAGATTTCATTAGTGACAAAGATCTTATAACCACAACCCTAAATGGGTTTCCAACATTTTGGATTCCTTTTGTACAAGGAGTGTGTGCAAGAAGCAAGTTACCCAAGTTTGATAAGTATGGGCAGATTGCACACACAAAGAATCTAGACTTGCAGACCAACATAAGAGATTAATTGTTGATGAAGAGGAAGCTCTTACAACTCAAAAGAACAGAAGAAGTTCCTTCAGGAAGAACAATAAAGAAGCTAACTCTGTAAGAGTTCCAAATAAGAAGAAAGATGTTTCAAATATCAGATGCTACAACTATCAAAAGTTGGGACACTTTTCCTATGACTGTCCTCAAGGAAAAGGAAAAATAAAGTATCAAGCACATGTGGCAGAGGAAGAGGTATCTCCTCCCTCAAAGAAAGATTTAACAGAAATTGAGGGTTATGTACTTTAAGTTGAAGATAGTTGATCTGAAGAAAGATAGCAAATAGTGGAGTCTGTAGAGCCTCCCCACACAAAAAAAAACAAAAGATAAGTATTCATGTTTATTTTTAGTATCTAGTTTATCTTATCATTACAAGTTAGATTTTTTGTGAGAATGTTAATTAACCTCATTTTATTTCATTGTCTATGCATACTTATCAAAGAAAAGGATAAAGAAAGAGATAAAATATTTATTTCAAAAAGCATATTGTAAGTAAGTTTACAAGTCTCAGAAGAAAGAAATTATGCCTTGACTTGCAGAAGTTAGATAGCATGAGAAGGAAGTATGATATGGTGACAGTCAGTAAAGACCAAACAATATCCAACATTTATATAGGAGCAGGAGGATCCTAAATATGCAGAACAAAAATGTTCAAGATGAAGAAAGAGATGGATACTCAGATATAGTTGATGAGATGCAGGTAACTATAGGTTGCTCCAGTACCATTCTTATAGATGCAGAGGAAGTAGGTTGATCCAGTATGAAGACATAAAGAAAGAAATGTTCGAACTCAAGAAGGAACCCAAGATATTACAAAAGAGAACTTCAAGGATGATGATTAGAAGCTATTAGTTTGGTTCAAGAGGGAGCTATGTCTCTGAGTTCAAAATGGAGGATCGTGATTTGATGTAATTAGGAAAGAAGATGGATGGTTCCTAGCAGATGGGTAGCATAGTATTATACCATGGAAATATTTTGGACCACAAGAGATTTTTTAGATCCCATAGCGAGACCTTCGTAGAGAAGGATAAAGAGAAGAGACCTTTGTAGAGAGGGAATGAGCAATCCCACAGGTAGACCTTCATAAAGAATGAAAAGGAAGAGACCTTCATAAAGAATGAAAAGGAAGAGACCTTCATAGATAAGGGAAATGAGATATTTTCCAAGGTTGGCCTCTGTCCAAGTGTTGAGTTTTGGATACTCTAGGGGCATGCTAGAATACCCTCGTAGAGAGGGGTGTAACCACCCTCGTAGACAATAATGTGGATTTTTCTCCAAGGGGCAGTGGGAAGATACTCTCCTCTAGCCAAGGATTGAGTAGCCTGGAACACAAACCTTGACCATGTGGAATGGTTAGTTGGCTCTTGAGGTCTTTGTCGTGATCCTGTGTGGATCATGGAAAGAGAGTCTAGTCTTTCCCAAGCTAGCATCTTAGCTTCTCTAGTTCATGTGGGATGACTAGGAGTGAAGCTATGGTAGTAGTCCTCCCCAGTGGATGGGTGAGATAGATGACTACAAGAGAAGGGAGAACATAAAAGGAATGGAAAAAATCATAGAATATCTTATGTTTGAAGATAAGACGTCTTCTGTGTGAAGATAATAAATAAGTATCTTCTACATGAAGACGAAAGAAAGAAAGAGTATCTTCTAGGAGAAGATAAAGAGAACAAAACTTTCGATGATTTATAGATATGGCAGTCAATGATCTTGATGCCAGATAACCAAGTGGATTATATTGATGCCTCATGTTATCCAGTTGATGATGCTGCCCAGTTGATGATGTTATCCAATGGATTCTTCTACCTAGTTGATGTTGGCATCCAGTAATGTGTCAAAAGATCAAGAATATCATTATTGTTAAGAGGGAGTATTAAAATATTGTGTAACTGCAAAGAATATTCTTATCCCCTTTTTTGGATAAATTAAAAGATAAAATATATTTATTATTGATTAGATCAATCCCCTTTTGTGGATTGATCATGTCGGGCATTGTAATTGACCAAATCCCCTTTTGCGGATTGGTCAAACCTTAATTGT
The DNA here is from genome assembly GCA_009831015.1 of Picea engelmannii. Taxonomy (NCBI): domain Eukaryota; kingdom Viridiplantae; phylum Streptophyta; class Pinopsida; order Pinales; family Pinaceae; genus Picea; species Picea engelmannii. Next base: position 2,430,196 of record ML777724.1, read on the forward strand.
AATATGCAAAGTAAGAAGTCGGCCCCCAGGCAAATTAAAGTGGTTCTAACCATCCAGATTGAGAAGTTAGCCCTGCCAGTGAAAAGACACCTCAGTTCAACACCTGCCAAATTATATAAATAAGAGAGGTCAGCGCCTCATTTGCACACACACTCAGTTGTTCATCAGAGCACAAGTTTGGAGCTGCAGTCAGAGAAGAAGGAAGAGAAAGAGAGGCACATCCTTGAGAGAGGAATTGTTGTGTTGTTTGGTTCATTATCTTGGCATTGTATTGGCTATCTATATTAAGGAAGTTTTGTTGGGTTTTCTTCCCCTTGAGCGTTTCCCAAGATAAATTCTTGTGTACTCTGTGATTGTGTTTCTTTCAGTAAGATCCTTAATATGTTGTTTTTATAATCAAGATTAATAATAACATATAAAGAAAGAAACTTTAACAATATCATATTTCTTTCTTTCTCCTTCATATTTTCTTCTCCATATATTTCTATGAGATATTTTTCTTTTTGGATCTTCTCTTTCTAATTGTGTTTTTGGAGATTTGTCGTCTCCTTTCTTCTTCCAAATTTTATTAGGTTTTCTCACTGACTTGAATGACTTATTCGAATATTGAATTTTTGAATTCTTGCAGTTTTGAGATTTGTTCCCAAACCTATCACAGTTGTAACATCTCATTGTATGAAAAAAAATTATTGTGTGCCCAAAAAATTGCATCTCCAACATCTAATTGAGTTTTTGGATTTTCTTGTATATCCTTTCTCTAGTTTATTGCAGTCCATTGCTTTATGGCCAAAGCTATGACAAGAAAATAAATAGCCATTGAAGGTGTTTCCATTCTTGATTTTATTTTGTCTTGAAAGATCTATCATTTGATTTTCTTCTTCCTTTTCACTTCTATAGCTTCTTTCCTTAATAAATATCATGATTGTAATTGCTTTGTACTTGCACTTTTTCCTTTTGAGAAGGATGATCCTTTCTCATGTGTGTAATTGGTGCTCTATTTGTTATTGTCTTCTTTCTTATTGTATCCAAGACCAGTTTTGTCATCAGTTGATCTTTGGCTTTTCCAAATCTTATCTAGGATAGCTGAGCTATTCTGTAAATTAACAATTTTATTTGTCTTTTCATTCATCTTTTTGAGATTGATTATTTCTAACTTCAAGATGTGACATAATTCTTCCTTTTTAGTCAATTGAATCTTCATGGATTCTTCCACTTCTTTAGCATGTTCAAATTGAGTCTTTAGATTGATGACTATTTATTCTGTCTCATCCAAGACTTCTTTCCATTTAATAGTTTTTTCATATGTCTTAAATTCTTCCATATCTTTTGTTAGATAAAAAAATTTAGTTTTCAATATTTTGATTTCTTCCTCGTATTCTAGCTGAATCCTTTTGAGGTTGATGGCTTCTAATTCAAACATTTGGCATGATTCTTCCTTTTTAGTCATTTGGATCTTCTGGGATTCTTCCTTTTTCTTAGCTTCTTCAATTTGAGTCATTAGATCTGCATTAGTATTTTCATTTATCTTTTTGAAATTGATGATTTCCAATTCCAACATGTGGTAAGAATTTTCTTTCCTTTTTAACTGGATCTTTAGGTCTTCTTCACTTTCTTTAATTTCCTCAAGTTGAGTGTTTAGACTGTTAACTAATTCTTTTGATTCTTTTAGTACTTCTTTTCTTTTACTATCATGTGTCTTTAATTCTACCATCTTTGTTGTTAGATTAGTAACTTTAGTTTTCAATCTTTTGATCTTATTTTCTTTGTCTTCTAGTTGAACTCTTTGTTCAAAATCTTCATGGTTAGATTGATCTAACTATTGAAGTTTCTCCAACTCTTCAAAAGTACACATAACTATATTTTCAAGATGGTCAAGAACATCCACAGGAACTTTAATATGCATATAATTTCTTGGTTGCATATGAATCTCTTCTATTGCAACTGTAACATCAGTCTTAAGATTATGTAATTTTTCTTTAGTGATTATTGAAGTATACCTCAATTCCTTGATAAGGTTATCTTCCTCATTGTTGACTGAGATCAAATCCTACATTTCATTCTGATTAGAAATATTTTTCTTCGTATTATGTTCTTCAATCTGATTGCAATTTTCATTTTCTTATCTTGTTCTTTATTCTGAAAGGAATCCTCTTTATCTGAGTCTTGTTCCTCACTTTCACTGGATTTCTCTTGTTCTTGTGTTTCATTCTGATAACAATTTTCTAGTTGGAGCCATAATTCTTTAGCAGATTTGTAGTGTTTCATCTTTTCTTTGACTCGGCATGACAATCCATCCTGAATTGCCTTTAAGGCTAATGAATTGTTTCTCCTTTCCTCCTTTGTAGTTTTGGTTTTTCTCTTTGAAGTAGTTAAGTGCCAAGGCTTACTTACTATAAAATCCCAAACTCCGGATCCTCTTGACTTCAGATATCTTTTCATATTTTCCCTCCATGATAAATAATATGTTCCATCAAATAAGGGAGCTTCATTTGTGGAGATAACGATTGTCCACCCATTTCTTCTGAATCTACCTTCAATGTTTAAACTGTGCTGAAGGAACCTTGCTCTGATAGCAATTTTACTGAGAGGGGGGGTGAATCAGTGTCACAAAACTTTGGAAAATTTTCCACTTTTCATAAATTAACTGAACAACATATATTTATTTCATTTTCTCAACCAATATATATAAACGAATAAAAACTTTATTTATTTATTTAACTTGAATGAATACATAAGATCAATCTTTGAATTTCATCTTCAAACAATTATGAGAGACCCAACTCTCTGTTACAAGACCTGGCTTGTAGTTCTCAGATCCAACTAAGAAATGAGGAATCCAATCCTCATAACAAGTCTCGGCTTGTTGATCTTAGATCCAACTAAGATGTGAGGAATCCAATCCTCATACAAGACCCAGCTTGTAAATAGGCACCAACCTGATAGAATGAACCTTCATTCAATCCATTATATATAAATATATATACTTCAACAAATTCAACTACACTTCTTCTCACCATTATTTCTTGTTTATATAGTCTTCCAACTGGTGTGAATTTGAATCATTATGTCTTTTGATATTTGAACCATTGTACCTTTTCATTTAAATGATAATATTAATCTTTAAATAATATCATTTTTCCTTTTTATTCTTTATTCATAATCCTCATGAATTAACTCCCTTTTAATCATGACTATGTGTCGGTTCTTTTGTCTTCATGAGTTGATCAAAGACATGGATCGACTCATTATATCATACTCATGCTTTTGTTGTGTTCTCAGTTCACCAATAGATCATATTTGATCTTTTATCAATTCTATGTATTGTTCTAGTGTTAACTCTCTGTCGAATTAAATTTGTATGAGGCGCTTCCTTCAAACCATTTACATATGACCATATGCGCAAAACCATGGGCTCATTGATTTAAGTGATGCCTCTTCTTTTACCCTTATTTATCTATTCCATACGACCGCAGGTGGTGACCAGACGCTAGGCTAAATAAGTGCTTGATCACTTGTCAAGATCTACGATCATGTTTTAATCACACGATGAGATGGATGATTGTCGTTACTTCGAGACTTCGTCCTTTGTGACTTCCAGCCTCTTTACAAATCTCCCAAATAAAATGTGCATGTCCATAATCTTCAACGGTTGATAACGCTCTCCGAAGTATATCAACGGTTAGCATCACTTCATGGTTTACGCTTATTCTATCCTTCCACTGTACTTGATCAACGGTCGATAATGCTCCCGAATTAGATCAATGGTTAGCATTAACTTCGGCCTTTGACACTTCGGGTGTTTTCTGGTGGTGAAACTCCCAATGTACAAACTCCCAGAGTGACGTAACTTGCTAACGTGGCACTAACTGAGTGGCTGCCACATGTCACTTAGATTCATGAATTATGCATACCTGAAATGCCAACTGCACTTTGACACTTTTCATCATATGATTGCGCCATATGTCCTTGCTAACGTGGATCTCCTCATGTGGAACATGTTCTTCTCTTGTATCTAACGGTTGTCCTAACTCCTGAAATGTATCTCAAATCAACGAATGAGAGTGACTTTGGAACTTCGGCCTTTGAGTGAACTCATATGTTCTGAGTCCTTTTTTTCTGAAGTGGTCAGCGTCAAAGTTGACCATTATTTTGATCCAATGACCATCATATATTTTCCAGATTCGATGGTCCTCATTTAACCCAAAAAATATTAACTCAATCCAACGACTATCGAGAATTTCGTTGTTTGGGATCTTAGGCCTTTTTGCCTCGCTTATCCTATCCTTCTACTTTCCTTGATCCAATGGTAGAGATATTTCTCGAAGTGTTCCTTTAGATCAAACGACTTGTGTCTACTTCGGGACACTTTGTGGCTTACCTTGTCCTTCCACTAAACTTGATCCAATAGTCAGGATGCTTTCCGAAGTGTTCCTCAAATCGGACTACTCATGTCCACTTTGGGACTTCAACCTTTCTTACTTCTCGTTTTACCCGAAGTGAGATTACCCAAAGTGTAACCTCCTCACAACTTTTAACCCGAAATGAATGTTGTTCATTGATCGTGATCTTAGATCGACGGCTCAATTTGTATGCGATGCTTCTTTACCTTGGTTTAAATCCAACATCTCTTCTTTTTCCCAAAAAGTTACCTACGATCAAATGGCTCACGTTTACTTCAAAACTTAGGCTTCGGCTAAAATTATTTCATGCACATTTCCTTTAGTCGATTTTACCCGAAGTGGTCAATGTCGGGCTGACCATGCGTATGTCACTTCCATGATCTATGGTCCATGACTTACTCTGTCCTTCCACTCAACTTGATCCAATGGTCGAGAATGCTCTCGGAGTATATCAATGATCAGGGATGATTATGGGGTCCTCATTTAGCACGACGTTTAAAACTATTGTCGATTTCCGCAATGGAAACTGCTCGTTTGGTAGTGGAACTGATTCCAACCATAGATCTATTAGTGGTTGACGATCAACAGTCTAGACTAATTGTGGGATTGGAATTAACGCATTGTTTAATTCTCCCTTCGTGCCCCGCAATCAATCCATGCCCTTGATCTGGCACTTGCATATCCAATGATCATGACTTGATCTTATCGTTGACCAGTCCTCCAATGGTCCTTCTCTTGTAATCTGATGATCTGGACTAATTGTGGCATTCGAATTAACGCGTTGTTTAATTCTCGCTTCGTTTCTCGCAATCAATCCCTGCTCTTGATCTGGTGCTTGTGTATCCAACGGTCCCGGTTTGTCTTGTGGGAATTTCGATCCCGATCACGTTTCTGCAATGCACTTTCCCTTCTGAGCTTCGATTAATGTTCTTTCTTCTGAGCTTTGAATCTCTGCATATTGTTTGACATTTTCATTCTCTGCATATTGTTTGACATTAATGATAATTCATCAATGACAATTCATTATAACAACTTATCATCACATCACAATGACATCGATTGCTAACATCAATGACAATATGTCCAACAAAAAAAACATTTTTCTTTCTTATTATCTTTCTTGTAATCTTTATATTTCTTTGATTACCACGACAAACTTCTGCAAAGTCCCATATTCTGAAAGATCTAGAGTCCCAAGAAAATATTAAAGTAAAGAGGAGTACCACCTCTATAAAAACGTGAGGGGATTTACATCCTTGTGAGGTTTTCGTTTCGGTCCTAACGAATTCACGCGTCAATAGGGTGTAAGGTAATCTCTCACACATATCACACCCATCTTGCAATGAATCCCCTTCAACACTCATGTGCCCTCTTCCTAGTTGAACAACTCAGAGCAACCAAAAGATAACACTCCCTCTTTGTAAGGAAGGTGTTCTCCACCAAGTAGAACCTCAAACTTCCCCTTTACAAGGGGTTTTGTTAGAATGTTAATAGCCTGCAAATCAATTAGAACATTCTCAAGTACAAATAGCTCCATTTTGTACTATATCTCTCTAGAAATGGTATTGGATATCAATGTTTTGGGTGCTATCATGAAACATTGGATTCTCAAAGAGTTTGATGCAACTTTTTATTATCAAAGTGCATAATTGTGGGCTCCAACACATGATTAGTTAACTTTGCAATCAAATTGTGAATCCTTATGGCCTCACAACATGTTGATCACGTTTCCATATACTATACTTCATTTGAACTAAGTGAAATTATCACTTGCTTTCCAATGAACCAATAAATCATACTAATCCAAGACTAAAGTAGTAGTCAAAAGTATTATTCCTTGTGCTTAAATCTCCTACCCCTTAAGTATTTGAGCACAAGTTTGGTACCTTTCCAATGAATCTACTCGAATTCAAACACGAACAGGTTCAAAGTATTCATCGCAAAACAAATATCAAGCCTAGTATTCATAAGCTACATAAGGGAACCAATCAACTACCTATATAAAGATGGATCTACCAAATCTAAATCTAAATGCATAGATAGCTTCATATTTGGCACCATGGGATTGGTCAAAGGTTTGCAATCTAGCACTTGAAATCTCTTCAAAATGTCTAATGTGTACTTCCCTTGGCCAAGGAAGACTTTATATGTACCTTACCAAACCTTTAGACCCAAAAAGTAATGTATAATGCCAATATCCTTTATGTCATATTTGCTTGAAAACTTTTTCTTGCACCATGTAATGAGCTTCTCAGAACTACCTTTAAGAACAAAATCATCTACATATAGGAACAAGAAAATCATGTTTATCATACAAATAATAAAGATTAAGATATGTTTCAATCTTGGTGAAGCCCTACTTTAGTGAGTACTCATCAATCCTTGAGTATCATGCATGTGGTGCATGCCTAAACCCATAAAGGGACTTCTTCAACCTACACACACAAGTATTTCCCCCATGCACCTCAAAACCTCTCCATTGATTAATTTATGCTTCTTTTTTAATCAAACCATTGAGAAAATAAATTTTTGCATCCATCTAGTATAAAGACTAAACAAAGATTGTTGTAATAGACATGATTACTCTGGTAGAAGTATACCTTGCAAATGGAGCAAAAGCCTCCATATAGTCAACTCCCTCTGGCTATGAATATGGTTTTTTACTTCTCTATGCTACCATGTATTGCATGCTTAATCTTGTACAACCACTTGGAATATATCATATATTTCTCCACTAGTCTTGACACAATCTCCCAGACATCATTCTTCAAGATGGAGTTATACTCCTCAAGTGTGGCATCATGGCATACCTACTCTGCAATAGCTTCCTCAAAGTTGGAAGTCTATTAATCAATGATATAAGACATCAGTGAAACATAAGAAGGATATGTTTTAGGTGAACGATTCACTCAAAAACTAGACCTAGGTGTTTCAACTTGCTCTACTTCTGTCATTATCTAGGTAAGCCATACCAACTTCATGCTTGAACTTAAGGGTAATATGCCCACTCCCTTTGAACTAAGATCTTGTTGGTTTAAATTTGAGTCAAAAACCTCAAATGTACATATGATATAAATAATTAAAAGAAGAGTGCATAATGCATAAGTTCAAAAATTCACGTTTTGTGGTAAACGTAAATCAATGTACTTAGATTAATCAATACATAATCTAAAATATGTTAGAAGTCCTTAACACAATAGCCTACTTCAAGAACTACGAAGTACGAGTTCTTAACACACTAGCCTACTTCAATAACTAAGAAATATGAATTGATGTACATATGATATAAGAATACATGATGCATAAGTTCTAAGTTCCAATTAGTAGCAATCTCATTCAATTTAAATTATTTAATATTATTATTTTATGACTTTTAATGTGTTTATTTTATTTATATAAAAGTTCATGAAAAAGAGCTCTTACCTTTTAGTGTATTCTTAATCTAATGTTTGGAAAAGTCTTTTTTTATCGATTAATAATTTTTTCCTAAATTTTAATGATTATTTTTTTAATATATTTTTAAGTTAAAGTTTTAATATTATTTTGAAAACAAAATAATATAGTATAGAGTTTCTAGATTGATACTTATCTTTTTTCTTCTTAAGTTTTGAAAACTTTGAATATTTTCAATCTCTTTAACATTTATATTTTTATTTATTTCCTTGTTTTGTAAATAATTAGAAAAATATTATACAAAACACACACACATAATCATTCTTAAAATTATAAAATAATTAATGAAAAGTAAAACCTTCAACCTCTTAAAAAATGATTTTTACTAAAAATTTTGACAACAAATTTAACTTACTCCTTTAAAAAAAATTCAAACTCAAATTTAACCTCCTAATGCCTTCCTTGAAATGACAAACCATATACGAATTGCACAAAAGTGCAATGCAAAATTAATGAAAAATCCTCTTGTACTCCCTACTCTTTGTTTTCTTTGTTTTGTTAAAATTAAAATGATCACACTGATTTTTGTTATCTTTTGTTTTTGTTTATTTATGAATATAAGAATTGTCTATATTCATTTTTTTATTTTTAGTTAAATACAATTTTTATAGATAAATTATTTTTAATTTTCATAATAAAATTTATAATATAATATGTGTTTTCTCTTAAAAAATTATATGTTCAAATTAAAAAAAATAAAATATATATATATTAGTAGATTTTATTAATACACTAATTTAGTGTTTAACTTAATTTGACATTAAAAATAAATTATTATTATTATTTAAAAAAATTTAAATATTTTTTACTAATATTTTAAATAAAATTTTATATATTAATTTTGTAAAAATAATACATAAAAAATACTTTAAAAAATATATAATATTGAAAATATTTAAAGTTCATATTTTTTTAAAAAATAATTTAAAAATATTGAAAAAAAATAATTAGAGTTCAATTTTTTTTTTATAAGCAAAGGTTAACGTGTTTGAGATAAAATGAAATCAACTTCAAAAGATGCCATATGAAACCCATTGCTATTGGAGGTGTGTAGAACTAAACGAAAATTAGTGTTATTTTAATGAAAAAGAAAATATAATATATATTTTTATATTTATTTTGAAAGTAGCTTGTTATACATGTAAAAATGTGTGATCATATTTATAAATATTAATATGGTTATATCAAATATTTAATAAAAAAATATCCATATTACAAATGATGCAAATATTATAATATGTAAAAGTTCAATATTAAATTTGATTTACTAATATTAATACTATGTAACTTTGATTTAAATACTTTTCTCATATATTATGTAATTTTGATTTAAATATTCTCCGCATGGGGTGACAAGTGGCGAAGGCGTGCCAACTGGCTTTCCACTCAGCCGGGGTTTAAATGCTGGAGGTCGTCACCATAGCACCCGCATTAAGGATGCAGGACAGCCATAACAACAGCTCTGTGATGGGAGGACTCCTCCCTCGAGCGAACATTTACAAGCTCAACAAGTGTGATGTTAAAGGCGGTCATGGGTGTTTGCAGTCTGATTATTCGTTTTCTCTTGCTCCGGTCTCAGCTCTGCTCCGCGTTTGGAGGTTCTGGTGTAGTTTCGCGCTCCTTGCGCCCTGGTTCACCATCCTCTCGTGGAGTATTAATGCCCGTGCTCTCAATTGGCTTCCGCCCTTGTCCCAGCCTGTGTGTATCTCCTGGAGAGCGCTCTGCAACATGACTAGGAAACGAGGAACGCCTCGTCGGGGCTCTGCTTGGTACGCCCGCAAGGAGCAGCGACGGCGCAAAGAGCACCTCGAACGTGCTTTGGTCATGGCTACTTCGCTGTTGAGAAAGAAGGCTCGAGCCGAGGAGAAGGCTCTGCTCTCCACCATCGCCGAAAAGGAAATTGGATGCAGCAGTATGGACACCGTCAAGTTGGAGGGCGACACTGAGGAATTGTACCCGTATTGCATTGTAGAGGAGGACCCGAATTTGGAGGACCTGACGACAATGGAGGCGCCTTGCGACATGCTGAGGTCTGGCAGTGGGGAATGCAAACATAATCTAGGTTTGGACGCCGATTTTCCTGGTTGCATTGTGGAAGAGGTTCCTTGGCAGGACCTGGAAGCTGCGTTTGATGTTGGATGTGCGAAGGGAAAGGAAGGATGGAGCGGAGGGTAGGATGACGCGAAGCGAAAGACGCACGACGACGAAGGTGGTGATATGCATGGATTTCTCCTCCGTGAGGAGCACCTGTCCTTGGTGTTTGAGCTCCGAGGCCACATGTCTGACCTGGAGCATCGTGCCCTCATCATGGGCCAGCGCCTGGACATGCTTCTCGATGCTTACTCTGGCGCTCCAGCACGACGAAAATGTCCCCTCTGCGCGCAGTCTTTCGCCATCCCGACCGGCTCCACGTGGAAGACGAATGAAGGCTACAGGTCACCAATCACCTAGGTTTTTCATGTTCTATGGCTCTTTAGTTTTATGATACTGTTTTATGTTTTCTTAGACTTTAGGCACCAGTTCTAGTTTCCTCCGGGCAGGACGGGTGCCACTAGTTTATAGTTGTTTTTGCTATGTACCTATGCTGGTTTCCGGTTTACGGCAGCATTTTGGGTGACTCAGACTCTTGACCATGTACATTCTAATACAGTTTTTTGATAATATATTATAGCAAACTCCCCCCTTTTTTATTTAAAAAAAAAAAAAAATTGATTTAAATATTTTTTTATGTAGATTAAAAATATACAAACATTACAAATATTCCCAATATTAAATATGATATTAAAAATATTGATATTTTGATATTATATAGCTTTGAACTAAATACTTTCCTATATATGTTAAAAATATACAAACACTATAAATATCTAATAAAAAAAAGTATCCATAATACAAATGATGCAAATATCATAATACGTAAAAGCCTAATACTAAACTTGATTTAAGAATATTAATATTACGCAACTTTGACCTAAATACTTTTTTTTTTTTTTTTTTTATGTATGTTAAGAATATACAAACATTACAAATAAATATGATGTAATTAAATAAATAATTAAAAATATAATATAATTTGAAATATAAAAATGAAAATATATAATTTAACTAAATAATTAAAAATATAATATAATTTGGAAAATAAAAATGAAAATGGGAGAATATAAAAAATTAGAAAATAAGGTACTTAAAGAGAAATGAGAAGATGTGTGTATTATTGGATAAGTCAAGAGTGGAATGTCAATAAATGTGTAGTGAATGAGTACTTACTGATATTCACTTTTCAATAAAAAATTATCTCAAAATTATATTATAATATATATTTTTTTACATTATCAAGGATCCACTCAAAATTATATTATAGTATTTTTTTTTTTACATCATCAAAAATCCTTATAACAAGAATAAGATCATCAAGAATGGACACTTACTGATATTGACTTGAACCTAATTAAAACGAAACTTTTTATTATATGAATTTGATGCTCTATCTATTTCTCAAATCAATAAGTATATAT